>JBAIZL010000001.1:292324818-292419818 GCA_036971475.1 Prosapia bicincta
TTTTGAATGTATACATCATTTTAAAGTTTATTATTGCATCGTTAAAAAACACAAAATCCTTGTTTACTATAGTTAAGATTGTATCTAAGGGTTAAAAATAGTTAATTTTAAATTATACTTCTGAGACCTATATTTGAGGTCATTGTAAAATAAATACATTTAAAAATGAGTTCTTTAGAATTGTTTCCTTGGTAACAATTTTAGATACAAAAACATAATTAAAGATATTTAAGGACTTTGATGATAAAAATGTAAATCTAAAGCTGAGTCACAGTTAGTCATGCCCTGAGGCTAAGCGGAAGCGGGACACGTAGCAGGGTCACATGCATTTTGCTTGCGCTCAGTATCTTCAGAGATCTTTGTATGCCTTTGGTGACTGTAGAATTTATCAGATTCTTTGCCCTACTTAGAGTCAACAGAATATCTGGTTGGGCTGACAGAACTCTTTGGTTATAATAAATAGCTTTATGTAATCATAGCGATATAATAAATGACTGACTAAAATAGAAAATCCCTAATGTAGGCGCTTTCATTGTCAAGAGTCCCTACATGGTTGGGTAGCCATCATAGGGTCCCATCCACGTGGTTATGATGAGATCTGTCAGTCTAGTGCTGCACTGGATATATCTCAGGCAGTCCAACCTGCCTGCAAGGTGCAGTACTGCCTGTGAGTTATAAAAAACACTTCTATCCCAGGTTCTAGGTTCTTAGGTAGATGTTCTCCAGAAACTCTTTTTCTTAAATCAAAATTATTTATGAAATAAAATGAACTACAATATTGTAAGATCGATTGACAATCCTGCAGGAGCAAAGGTAGCCATGAAGTGATGGTTTCAAATTGCCCTAAGGGATGTTTGTCTAAATAGAGAAAGTAATTAAACTTAAGCATCGCTTGAGGGTTTAATTTGTGGGTGACATTTTAGTGGGAAACCAAACATTATTCGTTGGTTATATCCCTGGATCTTTGAAGTGATGTATCTTTATTAATGCCATGACAATGTTATTTATTTGATATATATGATACTATATAGTGTAACTCCTCTTAACTGCTATACTATTTGGTTGTTTATTTTCTGTAATTAAAATATTTAGAATTGTTTTCTTTGTACAATTGAAAAAAATATAGAAAAATATCTACTACCATTACTGGAAATTGTAAGGTCTTGAAAACTTTCGAAACAATTGTTAGTTACAACTATTCTTTGACCTTAGCTTGTGAGGCTATTTTAACACCAATGAAAACATACAATAAACCCTCAATTTATTCATTTATTTACTCATGTTTTTGTTTGTTTTAATTGTTAGTTGTTTTTCATAACGTTTTGAAATTGATTTTTAGGAGTAAAATTTTAAAAATTGAATTCAAAATACAAACCACTTTCTGTATAAAATACCACATAAGTTTGGTATTTCTTCAAGCTTCGTGTGCCTCGTTGAATTTCATAGTCGCAAAAAACATTTCTATTTACTCTTTAATAATAGGCTATCTAATTTTATACCTAACAAATTACCATTTTATTTAATTTTAGCGATCTTTAGCAGCGTGTGTTTGATGTTATAAGCAAAAAGTACAAAAGTATAGATCGAGATTTCTTGTTATATTAAATAACTGCATAGGCTTTTATTGGAAATATTTGCGATTATTCATGCCAATATAAACATTTTTGTTATTCAGAGAAAACAATTAATAATTATTTTTCATAACTTTTTTGAAGTTTGATTTTTAAGAGTAAATTTCAAACGTTTAACTAGGATATCCGAACCACATTCGGTGCAAAATACCTCATAACGTAAATTAGATATAACAATATATATATATATATATATACATATATATATATATATATATATATATATGTATATATATATATATATATATATATATATATATATTAAAATCAAATCACTGCACAAAATAAAAACATGAAGTTGTCAGTGAGAAATATATTAATTAAAAATTTTTCAGTTAAGTTCATGTTACGTTGAATTTTCCCACTTTACAATACGGTGTGTATTAAAATTCTGAATGGATTACAATAGAAGAAAACATTTAAAAGATTGTATATAAAATATGAAATTTAAATAACCTTGAAAAATACACAGCATGTCTCTTCAAACAATACTTGAATCCCTTTCCCCACACAAACCCACAGACATTTAATTAGGGCATCTTCATGCATGCACGCACCTGCCGCCACCGCAGAACGCGGGGACTTTGTGGCGTTGTGGGCTGTGACGTCAAGTAACTATTGTTTGCGCCGGAAGTAAATTTTAGAATGCTTTTTACCAGGTTAAAGTAAAATTATAGAATTTAAATATTTTTCGATATTTCAGCTTCCGTTATATTCAAGCCGGCCTCGAGTGGGCTGAGCTGCGGGATTATTCAGTCAGGTCATCGCGCGGAGTGAAACTTCACCACGTGAGCATTGGCGGTTTCATATAAGAACTAAAGTGCTGTTTGGATGGATAGAGAGGTATTTATAGAGTGGTTTTTAAATGAGTATTTGACCGAAACTAACAAGTTTTTAAAAGCAAGTATTGCCTCGGAAGGCTATTTTACTGTTTAGACAATGCACCGACGCACCCCGATGAAGAACAACTATACTCTGCTGATATCCGTGCTTTATATCTTCCCGCAAATGTTACGAGTCGAATCTAGCCGATATTTTAATGTATTTTGGAATACGTGACAAAAAAAATAGACGTTATCTTTTACAATCTCTACTGTTAGTGACTGACGTGAAAGAAAGCTACGTAGCTTTCTAAAAACAATTACAGTAAAGGGAGTTTTGTAGTGGATAACCGAATTGTAAACGGGTAAGTAAGTGTTGTTTATTTGCTCTATTATATTCACTGTGAAATATTTACTAAAAGAGAATGTATTTTTCACTCAAAAAATAATTTAAAGCCTTTGTAACATCTCACGTGCAATACATGGTATGACTTCATATGTCGTAAATTGTTAGGTCTTTCATGTCATTTTTTTTAGATAAGTAACTATTAACAAAAAAGAACCTAATCTTTTTCCCATATACCAAATCCCTTTTGCCGTTTTATAACATATTATTTTTGTTAAGTTGCAATCCTGGATTATCCCAGTTTCTTCTCTAATTTGCTTTACATTTTCAAGGTCTCAACGTTATTCGGTTTAATTTTTTTCGCCTATATCAAGGTCTTTTTCGTCTCTATTCAATCATGTCTCTATAACAATATTTGTTTTTTTTTGTTGTCACTCCGCACATTATCTCCTATTGTTAATTTGCAATCTCTTCATATATGCTAATTGTTCCTTAATTTTTCCAGAATAATTTGTCCAGAAATCACATTGTCCAGATTGTCGCAAATCGATTTATATTATTTCTTCTTTGTTGTTACAGTCATCTCTTCTGGAGCTTTTGTCTTTATTTAAACAGCAGTAGTAGTTGACACACTCATCGTAAAGATTTCTTCACGATATTTTCTGAACCATCTTTCTTTATTTCAGTATGATGGCCTACTGTCAACTTCATTTTCCATTAATTAAATCACGTGACTACGCCTTTATATTCATTATTTCCACTTGCCTCATATACGCATCGTTTCCATGTATGTTTAAATCTGTTCCCGTCCGATATCCGAGGCTTTTTGTGATCCTGACGATCCTGTTTTACAGATTTCCCGGATCCAAACCTCCTCCTTTCCCACCCGGGCTTGGGACCGGCTATGGCGGAGTTACACAAGTTTCATGCAGTTAAAATTAAACAATTTTTCTCTTCATACAAACAATAATCCCACACGATTTTTAATTTAATAAATCTAATAGAAACGTCGTGGTTGCTATAAACGAAATACTGGCAACACATATTTTTTTTTTAACTTTAAAGATGACACTACGAAATTTACCGGACAAATTATAGGAAAATCCAGAACCAAATATAAACTACATGCCAAATACTGGCACATATCATATGGACCAATATTGAAAATTATTTTTATACTAATCGTTTCCTAACAAACAATTAAACACGCACTAACCAAATACGTAAAAATTGACATTCTGTGCATTGTGAAATGGTTTAAAAATCACTAAAAAATATTACAAATTTACTAGAAATAATATAACATTCAACAAATTTGCTACACTGTAAATCATATTCGAACTAATCTGGAAAATTAATAATAAACAATTTCTCAATAGTGATTATGAACATGTATCCTAATTAACGTATCAAAAAAAACACAACAAACTTACTCCCTACACACAATAACACAGTAAAGACCCTTAACAAAGTAATATACTAACAAAAAACAGAACTATTGGATATTATTTCAATTTTTAAAGAAGTACAACACAAAACGACCTACAAAATGCGTTTCTCAGATTAACTGCGATTTTGTTACACAAAAGGAGTACTAAAATGTATCCCAAATGAAAATAATCAACAACACAAAATAATATACTAATACAGACAACACCCTCACATTAAAAAAGGAAAAAAATCACGTTTTTGTAGTGCTCAAAGTTTATATCGTAAAACAACTCTATGTAAGGATGAAAAATACCACTAAAACAAACTGACAAATCCTACTGTACACCATTTTATAGTCGTGGAAATTTGTATTAATTACAAAAAACTTATTTAACGTAGTTAAGTTCTTATTTTAATAAAAACATTTTTAGTTGGAAAAACACTGAACTTCCTAAGCTTTTAAACACGTATAAAACCATTTTTTACATTCATACATGTGCACACACACACACACACACACACATACTCTTTCTGAAACACTCATTCACTTACACATACATACACACACACACACACACACACAAATAAATATATATATATATATATATATATATATATATATATGCATACATATATATCGATAGATATATAGATATACACACATACCATGTGTTTGTGTCAGTGTGTGAGACAGAGAGTCTGTGCGTGCGCGCGCACGTGTGTGTAAGCGTGTACATACGGGTTCATATGCCTGATATGCCTGAGCCTAGCACGTGCGTGTGTGTGTGTGTATGTGTGTGTGTGTGTGTGTTTGTGTGATGTACTATTTTATAAATGTTTTCATTTATATATAAAAGAGATAATTTGTGATTGGTATGACTGAGAAATGAAATAAGAATCGACCAATTAGATTTGCTAACAAGTTCTTCTGTTTAAACAAATATTGGAGTTTAAATTGGGAGAAAATGTAGGAACAAAGCGAGGAATACTGCTGAGAACTCTTTATTGGCGCAGCAGGAAAGTGCAGCCCAAGGAAATTATACTTTATCTTGAAATTAAGTACATATTAATTAACTTTTCTCTGAAAGCTTGCAAAGCTTTTGTATTTGGAATATTTGCAAAATTGAGAATCTATTAAAATTTCCTTTTATATGTTTTAATATATTTATGATGAAAATATTGCTATTTTTGTATGTGAAATATTATCGTTTAATCAAACCAGGTTTAATAATACGTCGTTCGAAGGAACAACGGATTATTTTAGTACGAAATGTTGTGGCTCCAGACGCATAGGCTTTGTACAATCGATTACTTAATGCGATTGTTTTTAATGAAACAGCGGATTGCACTCTCTTCTGTCTTTATTGAGATAATTCCTTAAATAACGAGAAGCTATTCTGATGTTCTCTGGTGAACTGATAGGACGTCCATTGCTAGATACACTTATAGGTGGTCAATGCATCCGTGGAATTAAGTGTAGAGAAACTCTGAAATAAAAACGCGATTTAGTTGTACAAACTTTATCTTAGTTAAAGACTTTGGGTTTTCAAATCGTACTAACATTAGCTAGTTTCCCAATATAAATGTTAAGGTTTCCTTGACTTTATAAAGTCATCTCTAATGTCTTATCAAGCCGTGTCGTTATAACGGAATGTCTGAATTCCGTGTCTTGTTTAGGTAGCCTAACCTTATTCTGTATGTTTTATTGAAGAGGTCTAATAGTTGTTTATTGCAAAGTAATTGTGATATGTTGATACTTTTATTAGATTTTGGCTAATAAATTAGAACACAAACCGTTTCATAAATTGATGAAAAATATTTCCAAGATTTAATTTATAAAGTACTTGGCAAAAACTAGTATCTCCAATATTTTATATTAATATAGATTTTGTAAATTGAGAAAGAGTACGAAAATCATTTTATAAATTTCAAACTTACCTTATATATAAATAAATTATCATTTAATATCGTTACCAAATTTATTATTTTTATTAGATTTTAAAAACATTTTTTTTTTTACGTGATACTGGTGATATTCAGTAAGAACGTGAATTTAGCGTATTATAATAGATTATGTATTTATAGGTGCTTCAACTTCACAGTTTGGTGTTATTACTCCTTATATAATTCCAGTCTTGTGTTACTTGTACAGTTTGATCAAGTTCCTTCTTAGACTATGTGTTTATATGTCTTTTTATTATCATTATTCAAATAGTTTTTGCTGCTGACAAACATTTTACACTGGGTCAAAAAATTATTTTTATGCAACTAAAAAAAGTAACTTTGATTTTATAAACTAAGCAATAATAAAATTGTACCATAAAGTGTGTGTGTGTGTGTGTGTGTGTGTGTTTGTGTGTGTGTGTGTGTGTGTGTGTGTATGTTTGTGTGTGTGCGTGTGTGTTTGTGTGTGTGTGTGTTTGTGTGTTTGTGTGTGTGTGTGTGTGTGTGTGTGTGTGTATGTGTGTGTGTGTGTGTGTGTGTGTGTGTGTGTGTGTGTGTGTGTGTGTGTGTGTGTGTGTGTGTGTGTGTGTGTTTGTGTGTGTGTGTGTGTGTGTGTATGTTTGTGTGTGTGCGTGTGTGTTTGTGTGTGTGTGTGTGTGTGTTTGTGTGTTTGTGTGTGTGTGTGTGTGTGTGTATGTGTGTGTGTGTGTGTGTGTTTGTTTGTTTGTGTGTGTGCGTGTGTGTGTGTTTGTGTGTGTGTGTGTGTTCGTGTGGGATGAAGTAGACAAGCTATATTATTAGGTTTGTTTTTACAAAATCAATGTTACCGTTCTTGAGAAACCATACAATCTATGACACTGTTGCAACCAAATCCTATTTGAGCAGATGTTTTAACGATGTCACACAGAACTTGGTGTACAAAATAAAGAATATACCATTTGTTGCTCTGGTTTTAGCTCCTAAAAAGAAATCATTGTTAAGAGATAATTACAAGAAAAACTTTATTTTGATAATCATTCATTTATTCAATGCAAATAGTAATGCTTTCTCTTTAGTTTTAAAAACAAATAACTCATGAATGTGTCACGTATTGACTGTTTTATTATAAAATTAGTTTAGTATTATAATATTTATATATATATATATATATATATATATATATATATAAATGTTATGATACTTTGTGTACACAACCAAAACTCTAAATACTCTTCTGCGATTGAGGACAAATTTCGACACAAAATTCAACCTGCCTGAAAGATTGTTTTAACATCTTTTACGTTAGTAACTTGACTGCGGCCACGAGAAACCGATTTTTTAACAGTCGACCATGAAGCAGCAATCGAACTGTCTAGAGCAAGCGAGTTGAACACTCCCCATATCAGTTAGTTATGACAATTAAATGTAAATTTTAATGTATTTTCTACAATTAATTCCACAATCTAAAAGTTGAGATACGATAATAAATGCTAATTTATTGAATTGTCAAAGTTGTATAACTCATCACTTTTCTTATATTAGTTTAGGTTTTCCTTAGTCATAGGTAACATTTAACAAACTCTCATCTGTGTCTTTAACATAATTTTGTATTATTTTGTAAATATCATTCCGATATGTAACAGTTTCAAGTTATGTAGACACAACTCTGTTAGATTTAAGCACACAGTCTATACCTCCTTACACTCTATGCAACACATGTAAAGAGAGAGATAAAGATAGCTAACCGGATCTACCTATTTATAAATACAAATAGCTCTCCAGAATAAAAGCAACTGACTGACTGAGTGACTCAGATCTTAATTCCTTTCTAACATTTTGATGATGCTATCTGTGTTAACGAAACGTATATAAAGGTTGTGTAATTATTTTGCAATTTTCTATAATTGTTTATTGCTTGTAAATCGTAAAAATGTTCTAAAATCTTCGGCCTTATATTAACCCTATTATTTAAATAAATAATTCATAAACAATTACAATAAAAAATATTGGAAACAACCCCAATACCACAAAGAAAGTAAAATATAGGTGATAATAAAAGTTACCTGAGGGTTTGATCTAAGGTAACTTGTATTATCAGTTATGTTTTTATTTTTGTGGTATTCTGGTTATTTGCAATATTTTTATTCTCATATACTGTACCACTATCCTCTATACAAATATTCACACTATGCTACAGATACGTAAAACATTATCTTGTCTAAATAGAAACTGTGTAAATTTCACCGCTTAAATTTATAAATTCTAATTTTGCTTTTATCTCTTGAAAACATTCGACTATATTTCGTTACTCGCCAAGACGGTAACATTTACTTCGCAATACAAGCCTATTTACAACACAAAGCAAACCCACTAAACAAGTAATACGTCATACACCGATCAGCTTTTTATGAAGAGTGCGACATACAGCAAATAATGTAGTGCAGATAATGTGCCGTGTTGCTAAATGCTAACAGATCTGACCTATCAAGCACCTAACGAACAGGTCAATAGGCCGGACTCTACGGTTCCCTGTTTGTTAGCTTAATCTAATGAAGCTACCGATATGCAACCGGCCTCCTTAAATATGGACTTTCTATGACTCCCTGCTTTGCAAAATATATTTATATTAGGCTATTGTAAAATATTTTTTTAACTTTAATATTTTTGTCAAAACAATAACCATTTTGAAAATTAAATAAAACAACAATAATAATAAATATAAAGAACAACAACAAAAATTACAAAATTGATTCAAACAGTACCTGAATAATAAACTGAAAATGGCGCTTACAACTAAAACGTCCCCGCTATTTTTATAAGAAATAATAAAATATCTCCCATGAGTTATAATCATAACATAATATTTAAAAACATAATAATAACCTAGTAATATTTAAAAACTTCATAAATTTTGATTTCATTTAATACCTTTTCAATACTAGAAACCGAATTAAAATCAAAAGCGATAAATCATTTTCATTTGTGTATGACGTGTAAGATGGTGAAAAATGCTTTGTTACAATCAGAATGTTGCATAAATATATGTTATATTAGTTAATGTAAGATCAGCCTAGTTTATAAGAGGTTTTTTTTATAATCATGTTTCATGAAGCTAATCAAAATAACGCCATGATAAACAGTAAATCAATAAAATGTCCTTTCTGAATGTATAAGGGTGGGGGATCAGCACCATACTCTGTTACAGTGAGGAAATGCGTTCCATCTATCTTCCAGTTGCCACGCTGGAGGGAGGATCGCCAGGGCTTGCAATCTTTAAATGTTTGTATTAAACTTAAAATAATTTGATTTTCTAAATTTAATAACAACAAGAAAATATGTTTTACGTGGCTTTGTTTTGATTATTTTTGTTTTATCAATATTTAACTATGTTATAAGAGTAAACCTGTGTAAAGTTTTATTATGTGTTAACAAAGCCATGTGTATGTGAGTGATTGCCAAGGTATGTTATAAATTTAATTTCTTGTTATTTTCCGATAGACAAAAATCAGTAAATATGCAAACCCAGTGCATCAACCTAGCCTTGCCTTAACCTTTAGTTAAAGGCGTGAACCTATGTATTCATGTTGTAGAACTTGTGAAAAGCAAACTTTTTTGAAGTGTAATATTTTTAATTGTTTTAAAATTAAATCTTTTTTTAATATACAAACGAGAATTTTCATGTAACCTGTCTCCTTTAGAATGATTTGGATAGACGCGTAAGTATGCTTAAGCCCAATCGTAAGATACAATTGGTAGGGAAACAATTGACCCGGTGAGTCTTACCAATGTATATGGAATAATTATTTTGTTAGTAAAGATAGTCAAAGTTTTTAAAATACATTATAGCACATAAAGCCATTTTCAAAATACCGAGGGTCTCAAAGGTTACCCTCAGAAATAAATTACTAATATGCGCAACAAGAATAAGTAATAAAAAATATGAAACCCTAACAGGGACCTTAACCGTGAGAGGCCAGCAACTTGTAAATAGAATTTTATTCTTTTGGTTGATATTCCCTGTTCCAAATCTCGATACACAAATCGATATTTCGTATATGAGCAATCTAATTTTCAAATTTGTTGAAATTATTTCGAAACGTTTTTAAAAACTTGCAAATAAAATTATCTAAAGAAAATAAATGGAGAATTTTATTTAAACAGTATACCGCATATATAAACCGATGTAGCGAGTTTTAATCAAGCTCAAGTTGAACGCTTTTGTAGAGTTTCACAAAAAATATCACTAAATATGTAGCGATTTCAGACCAAAGGCTTTAACGTCTGTGTAGTGCACTTAGATAGAATTTCAGTTGCAAAATACAGACGAACCATTGCTATAACTGATCCAGAAAGCTTCTATTGTGTCACGAAAAGCAAGTAAGCAGAGCACATGAAATTACAATAGAATAAACTGAAATGTCATTTCAAATATTCATGCATATTCCAATGTAAAGGGGACTTGAATGTCAACGGATTTACGGAGCCATCCCGTTACATGCTAAAGGAAGAGGAAATTACATTTTTGTGAAGTGAGCAACGCTATGATAAAGGAGAATAAAAGCAGCCGGAAAATCCTTTACCTATATTCATAACTTTTTCAAGAGTGAACCCTTTAGCTATTCCACTTCAGATTGACTATTGACTTGAACGGCTCTTACCTTTGAGAATATATAATATACATACATATAGATATAATATCAAATGTGTATATGTGTGTGTGTGTGTGTTGAGACGGGCAGAACCCTGGCACAATTGCCACCAAGAGAGAAAATAGTTAAAAGTAAAGCCAGGTTAAACTTTTTTGTTATGACATTAAGCCAAGCCATTGAGAAAGGGGTTAAAAATTTAAAGTAACTTATAGGGGGTCATTTGCAAGGGGAAAATTGTCGAATTCGGCCTAAAATTACTTACAAATATTGCCAAGTTATTTTTTTTCAATTCCATCTATTAGTATACACCCTCCTGATATATATATATATATATATATATATATATATATATATATATATATATTCTTGATATTTTACGTTATCCATTGTTTTTCCGTTGCACTGAATTTATGAAGTTAATATATTACTTTTGTAAGTAATTTTTTCCACCATTAAGGTAAAATCATTGCACTTAATGGTGGAAAAATTACTTACAATAGTAATATATTAACTTCATATATATATATATATATTGACTTGATTTTGTTTCTATATTAAAAATATATATATTTTTTAAGTTTAATATTTCTAATCGTAAACAAAATTTTGAAAAAAGTAATTTTATAAAACCCTTCATTTCAAATACTTGACGCAGGTTTAGGGACAACTGAAAAAAAGCCTTCTTAATATAAGTTTTGGAATTTCTGATATAAATGTACCTAGTCATATACAAACACAGTCTTAAGGAAAAAACAGTGCAGAATAGACGTTAAGATTTATTTTTCACACATATAAAGCTCATCTCAAGTACGTTCCAGAGGGTATCTTTAGCAAGAGAGTTGCGTTTTGGAGTTCAATGTTCTTTACTAAAGCTCTGTCAATCTAACTAAAACCATTCAGCGAAGAGATTCAAAGAAACGGATTACTCGCTGTAAAGAGAGTGTCTGGTCTTGCTTTCTTCTTCGCCATTGTCAAGAGATCCCGCACACGTTTTCACGTCACGGTTGCAACGAAATTAGAAACTGAATTTGTCTCTCTCTAATCTCAAACAATAAAGGCAACTTACTTGTAAAAGATTTCAGTGAAATTTTTGCCTTACACTTCCAAGCACCAGTGTCTCTTATATGATGGTTTAATCACAATTCTTTTGTGAAATGATTATTTGTACGTAATATACGTGGAATTATTTTGAAAATGGTAATCTTATCATCAGTACTTCCGCATTAAAGAAAGCCCACCTCCACAATTAGGATAGCTACTGATTATCCAGTCATGCTTTATTTTGGTATTAAAAATTAAACAGCAAAATCTAACATAACAAGTGAAGTTTAATACGTTTTTACACGGAACAAGAAGGCAGAGTTTCACGCAATTCATGAATTTACGTCGTAGCCTAATATTTCAGTTTTATTACAACTAAATCTATCGTAAACAGATATTTTGTAACTATATTTTACTATATCTTTATAGTAATGGTTACAACAATGAGCAGTCATTTTTTTGGACGTTATTGATACAGAAGTAGCCTATGTTTGTCCAGTGAAGTTATGTTTATGTTCCAATATTTTACGAAATGTTTAAGCACTATTTTTGGCTACCGACGTTTTTTTAGTTTGTCTTTATTAAGAATGTGTTTTTGTCACTTCCCCAGAATTTGAGTGTGGGAAAATATATTCTAAAATACTTGAGAATATTCGTATGTGGTTGGGTGACTTGCGTTTAATGCGAAATTACCGCATTAATTGACGTGTAATTCTTATTTCTGCATGTAAATCTGTGTAATATTACTCATTACCCGTGACGGACGAAATTTGTGAAATTGTTTCTAAAAACTTGTATTTATTGCATTACAGTACTTAATGCGTTTATTGTTACAAGGCGTCAACACGCTAAATAACGTTATGTTTTATTCTTTATAAACTCTCATTCTAGTTTTCAATTTAGGACTTTTAAATATATTATTTTTGGATTTTTCAAATATTATATCTAATATTTACTTACTTAATTCTTACGTCAGCCAACGCCCGTCCTTGGCCTCTCAGCCATCCGACGCCGTACCTCCCAGTATAATGTAGCGAGTCCTTCCCTGGACTCCTCGTGAAAGATATCCTTCAGGCCGTCACAAGTGTTAAGATGCTCTGCCGTCCCTTCGTTGTCGGAGCAGAGTGGGCAGATTGGTGTGTCTACCACTTTCATGCAATGCAGGTGTCTCTGCAGGTAGTCATGTCCAGTGGTCATCCTAAACAAAGCCACTGCTACGCCTTCCGGAAGATCCAGTGGTATGCTTGATTTAGTGATCTTTTCCCATTGCTTTCCTGTAGCAGCTTGTTTCCTGTCCCGTTTCACGGAGTCGCTGATAGTACTGCTTATACTCAGACAGACACTGCGGTATGAAAAGGGGAGGATCGGCTGCGCCATGGAGCAGCCATGCTTGGCCAAACTATCTGCTTTTTTGTTTCCTCTGATGTCACAGTGCCCCGGCACACATTGTACTGCAATCTGTGTTGTTTTTTGTAATATGCGGAGTGTTTTCTGTCAGTTGTTTATTTCCTTCCCTTCTTGTGGCTTTGGGGAGGCGATCACCTGAATCGCAGATGTTGAGTCCGAGAGGAAAATTACCTTCTTTGTGTTGGCCGACAAAAGAATCTCTCTGGCCGCTCCGCCAATGGCGGTCACTTCTCCTTCGAACTTGGTTCCGTTTTTCCCCACTGCTATTGATTTTTGCCCAATTGAGGAGAAATATCCGGCTCCGCATGCGTCATGCATTGCCGATCCATCTGTTTACACACGTAGCCATTCGTCGGCCGGATACCTCTCGTTGATCATAGCTTCTGTTAGTACTTTGAGTTCGCAGATTTGGATGTCGGCTTTTCTCAGGCTTACACCAGGTATTGATGTACACGATGGTATTTCGGTCCTTTCCTTTATATATTTCGTTTTCTTGAAAGGTTGTCGCTCTGATTCTTCCAATCCATGTCTTCCTATTTCTGCGGCTTCTTCCAGTGGTGTGACTTGTGTTTTAAGCCTTTTGTTTGCGCATCTGTATTTCTTCCAGAAGCCATCATTGGTTCTTAAGGCCCTATCGAAGAATTTTATAGTAGCTTTGTCTCTGCGAGCGTTAAGGGGCTCAATATCTGTTTGACTTTCTAACCCTGTAATTGGGGTAGACTTCGCAGCACCACATATCAGTCTCAATTCATTGTTTTGGACTGTATTCAGGTCTTTCTTTGCATTATCAGTAGCCGTGTTGTAAGCTTCTGAGCCGTATTCAAGGATTGGGCGGATGTAAGACTTGTATGTAGTAATCAGAACGTCCTGAGTAGCACCCCACTTCGTTCCAGTCAGTCTCTTCATCATATTCAGCCTTTTTGCAGCTTTTGTTACAGCACCCTCTATATGTCCCGACCACTGGAGTTTGCTGTTCAGAGCGATACCTAAGTACCTGGTTGATCGCGTTAATGGCAGGTCAGTAGTCCCTATTACTACGTGTGGATCGTAAGTTTTAGTTGATAGCGTGAATAACTGTGCCGTGGTCTTGTTTTCGTTAATAATCATATCGTTTTCGGAGCACCATCTTTTGACTCCACCTAATGTCTCGTTTATTTTGGTTTCCAAGGAGTTGATGTTGCTGCTGGTCGCCTATATTATCACATCATGTGCGTAACAGAGTACTTCTACTCCCGGGTTATTTACACTAATGTTGCAGATTAAATCATTCATGTAAAGGTTGAAAAGAGTACAACTGCTGACCGCTCCCTGCAGGAGTCCCCTTCTATGTTGACGGAACTGAGAACTTCTGTTTCCATAGCGGACCTTTATAAATCGTTGGCTCAAAAATTGATTTATCCAGTTCAACATGTTTCCTGCCACTCCGTAGTTGGCAATTTTGTTATAGGTGAGTTTTCTGATAACTGTGTCGTAAGCTCCCCGGAAGTCAATAAAACACGTAAGGGTGGAGATTTATCGGTGAAAGCCATCCTTTACTCCCTGGGAGAGCCTATTGACTTGGTCAGTAGTGGATTTGTGTTTTCTAAAACCAGCCTGTTCTTCTCGAATTATATTAGTTCTCTCTATATAGGCCTCCAGAGTGAGGTTGACCATCCTTTCCATAACTTTGCAGGTAACAGAAGTAAGACTGATCGGTCTATAACTGCTTAATTTCTCGGGATCCTTTCCCTTCTTAAACACGGGTACCACTACCGCTTTCTTCCACGTGTCTGGGATACCGATGCGCCAGTTCTCATTCATAGCCATGAGTAAGGGTTTTTTGTGCTTCTTTGCCCAGATGTACAATGAATTCGGGATAGACATCATCAATTCCACAGCTTCTTCCAGACCTGATTTCACTTATAGCTAGCCTTAACTCCGACAAGTTAAAATCCGCCTGGAAAAGGTTTATGTCTTTCCTGTTCAGTGCGGTTGCTGGCGTTGCTATTTTTTGGTGGTTCTTAAAGTGCTGGCAGCCTGGTCGTGAGGAGAACGATTTACAAAAAAGGTTGGCAATGTCCTCCCTGTTGACAATGATTTCTTGTCCATGTTTGATCGAGTGGGCTTTGAAGCTCTTACTTTCGTTATTCAGCCTGGAGATGAATTTGTGTGCTTTAGTTCCGTCCCTCCTGAAGTCGATTCCCGCGATGAAATTTCTGAATTTACTTCTTTTGCCATTTACTATCGTCCGTTGCAGTTTCGCCTGTGCCATCCTAAGTTTGATGCAATCACCCAGGTTGTTGCTGTGTTCTGCCGTGTGTCTGGCAGCGTCTCTTTCTTTCTTGAGCTTTGTATGTTCCTCAGTCCAGAATTGTGAGTAGTTTTTTACTTGGCCTCTGGGGATATGGAGTTCAGCGATCTCTAGTATAACTTTCGTGATTTTCTTCATTGTGCTGTTCAGGTTTCTTTTCGGAAATATATTCTTCAGTCTTTCGTCAGTGTCTTCAACGAAGGCAGTCCAATTTGCCTTTTTGAAGTTTCACCTCGTTAGTCTTTTCCTGGGCTGGACGTTTTCCTTTGGTCTTGTTTTTAGAATAATTTTGTGACCACACCCGGAGGGGTCCTCCAGCAGTTGGTGTTGTCAGCGGTCGGCGATACTTGCATGCGGCAAGATCAGGTCCGATTTGCCGAGGTGGCCAGCAAAGGAAAGAAAAGTATGGTCGGTTATCAGGAGAGTGAGCGGCACTCTGTCAATGAAATCTTCCATGGCTCTTTCACCGTTGTTGTTCGCGAGCACCCCCATCTGACAGAAGGTGCGTTGAAATCGCCAATAATAATTGTATCGTTGTCGATCGTCTGATCCAGTCTATGGTCATTAAAAACGTAGTTCGGTGGGTTGTAGGCTCCTACAACTCGAAAATGATTGTTGTCAATCCAGCAATCAACTTGTATTGCTTCCATTTTGTCGTTTCGTCCATTTCATGTATGATTTTGAACTTATATGGTAGGTCTTTCATAATCCCAACAATCATTCCCGATGTCACTTGTATTCTTTGCAATGTATGAATCGTGTAGTTGTCAACCTGGTAAAATTGAGTTGTGTCGGTGGCGGCTCCTGCTTCAGCCACTATAAAAATTTCAATCTGATATTCAGCAAAGTAAAATATTCAGTAAAATCGTCTTCAGCTCGCTGAATTTTGTGAGACTCAGTCCGCCTGCGTTCCAAAATATAATATTACAACTACGCGATTTATGCCTGATAGAGGCGTTGTCAAGCTGCCCCCGAAAAGGGCTGATTAGTCTTCTTCCTCTTTTAGGTTGTGGCACGGTTATAGACGAAGAGCTGTAGTTCATTTAGCATTACCGAGGGTACACCGCGTGGAGGCGGACTACTTTGTACCCCATCTAATAATTAAACGGGATGTAAATAGCTTTAAAAACATTATTCTTATTATCTTGAAGTAGTTTTAAATAATTTTATTAAAATATTTAATGTTTACACTTTCTATAATCGAAACAGAAACTGTTACGTTACAACTCAAGTAATATTTAAGTTACTCAAGGAAGTTAGAACACTAACAGTTACCCCATACTACAGGTTTATAATTGGAGTGAGATTTATCGTAATCCAAAACTCCCACTCACCCTTACATGTATCCACATTTTACAATACAAGGTCATGGGCCTTCATAGAACGTCAGTTACTAACACTATTACTTGCTAAATCAAACTTTAGTAATTGGTTTTGTTTTTAAGATAATCTGGGCCTCCAGAACACAGCCAGCCATTGTGGCAATCATGTTCTGGCGAGCAAGTGTATGGTGTTAGAAACCTTAACTCGCGTGAAGGGTTGATTGTCCATATCTCACGTTATTGAGCTCCTTCCAAGGAAATTCAGGAGATAATTGTATGAAACAGTGGGATAAGTGTCGCACTTAGAGCGGGATGGAAAACCCTTGCGAGAATTCTGACAAGATGAAACCCTGCCAGGAAACATCACGCAACAGATTATGCAGAAACCCTGGGATCTAGGTTAACTTTTTGTTATGGAGTAAGCAGAGGTATTACCTTACAAATACCTTGCTAGTGATGCTATGGTGCGGGTGACATGCGCCTCTTCTTCTGCTGCTTACTCGAATCTGAAATGTGTGTCCAAAATCTCCAGAAAAAATCCAAAGTAGTGGGTGCTATGTCTACTCTTCTTCTTCTGCTACCTACTTGAATCTGAAATGGCTGTCTATGATCAAGTTAGTTCCGTTAGGCAACGGTCCCCTTAGGAACGTGTTCCCGTCTCACAGTGTAAGTGGTATTACTACACGTTATCTTGTTTAGAAGCACCAGTTTCCTGTTGGAAGGAAGTCTGTTGCATTGTTACTAAAGTGTGGTACGAATTCTTCAACACGTGAATTTATTAAACGGCTTACTCATTCTTTATAAATTCTCACTGGAGTTTTTAATTTAGGACTTTTAAATACATATTTTTTGTAACGTTTTAAGTAATAGATTTAATAATTAAAATAAATTTAAATACCTTAGAAAAGGTATTTATTTTTAAGTTGAGGTAGTTATGAACAATTCAATAAATATTTGCTCTATTATTACCAAAACAGAAATCGTCTAGTTACCTTGAGAGTAACTAAGTAACCTGCAATGTCCATCAATTAAATTGCCTTTACCTAATGCTGTTCAAACACAAATAACTACCAAATGTTTACTTTATTCGGGATTATAATTGATGTATATTTTATTAGTAGCCTTAAATCATAATGTAGTAGCTTTCGCCCATCCTTTATATAGAAGGGATCCTCAATCAACAATAAAACTAAGCAAGAAGCCCACGTGCCTTCAATACAGAGCATCTGTTGCAAACTCCTTCACTCACAAAACTTAAGGGGAATTAAGGGTGGTATTAAAATTAAATTCTGGGAACTCAAACTAAACTCAACTCTACCTCATATTTTAAGACCTCGAGAATCTTCAATATTATTTCAAGGTAAGGTTTGAACTGTGTAGTGCAGAGGGAAGGGTTTGAAAGTCGCCAACACAAAGATCTATAACAGTATGAGTTCCTTTATTTCTTTCCCTCATTGCAGTTTCCCACCGGATGTTCGCTCCGTTGAGGAAGTAAATGGTTCCATAGTTTAGCAACACACTCTTCTGATCCAATGAAAGTCTTTCCCAAATATTCAAAGGTTTCTAAGTCACGATTTTTACATATGTGGTCTCATGTTTCCTAAACGTTTTGTTGTATAAAGATTGTGTATTAAATCAAGTTAAAACGTTTCTAAATCTGCCATCACGGAGCCTTATAATGGTACTAGGTGGCCCGGCGAACTTCCTACCACCTAAATGTAAATAAATGATGTTTTAACATTAGCTGAGCCTAATTTAGTACTTTATTAACATAATAATAGCTGAACTTATAGTAGTCGATTTAGAAAGGTGTGACATTAAGAGTTATTGATTAAATGTTATTTATTGAAGTGAATTGGGATATACAATATATTTGGTTTTTCTCTCTGGTGTATTTGTGTGGATACACAAATAAATCCATATACAGCTGTTAATGTGAGAAACATTGATTTTCAAAATCAACCCCAAATAATTGATATTTGTTGAGTGTTGCTTAGCAACCAATACTTGGAATTATTTCAATGAAACGTCTTAGGATAAGATAAGATAGAAAATCATATTTTATGCAATTTTGGTACTTAAAAAATATATGTTGAATAAAAATGTTATGTTGTCGGGAAGCTGTTTTGAAAAAAACCTGACGCCGTTTTATAGGTTAATATTTTTCTGTTAGCTTGATTGTTTGGGAGGGGGGTCACATGCCTTCTGTGCCCACCTGGCTACGCCCCTGAGACTTACTATGCCAGAACCCTTCTCCAGGAATGTACTCGGATCACTGGTTTAGAAGGGCATATGGCTCATACATACATACACACAAACAAACATTGATTTACTTATATATATATATATATATATATATATATATATATATATATATATATATATATATATATATATAAAGGGAATTGAGTCCCTTTATTTGTTTCCGTCATTGCAGTTTCCTAGAGGATGTCCGCCATTTTGAGGACGTTACAGTTCCTTACTTTAACAACACACGCTTATGATTCTATGAAAGACAATTATTCCAAAATAATGAAAGGTTTCTGCGTCATTTTCGGCCTAAGATCTCGCAATGCGGTCTCTTGTCTCTTAAACGTTTTATGGTGTAACGTTTGTGTAGGAACTTACTCACACACTATAAATAAAATTATATATACACACAGATGTTCAAATGGGTGGCATTTATAGCTTGACGTAGCCCTACACATTGGTTAAGCCGTTCATTTTACTGATATATTTCTGTTGTAAATCCTCTTGTTTTTATACTCAAAAACAAATTTTCTTTTTAAAAAATGTTAATATTATGTTTATAAATTTTTAATTAGGAAATGCATTAAGATTGTTTTGTACAAAAAGCCTTCCTCTGATTGTATCTCGAGTGACTGAAGTGCGCAGCTCTAACACGACGACTTCTTTACGATCACAAACTTTAACCTCAATTCCCCAACACATTTGCACAACCTGTGACGTCATTAAAAAGCTTTAACGCTTGCAATTGTTTTCAAAATATCCTCAATTTCGCAACTCTGCACTAATAACTTTTTAATCACTGTTTCCAGCAATGAGCAGTTTTGTATACGAAAGGGGTAAAAGTAAATTCTTGAACACTTTCGGCGTTATTCAATTTATTGTTTTAAATATTATTGTTAAATTTTACATAAAAATTAGGAAAAATAATATAACAGTATATACGACAATTTTATGTGATGCAATTTATATGGAATATTTAAATAAAGAAAACTTATTTATATTTTATAAATAGTAAACTCCAAGATTACTGTAACACATAAATTACTTTAAACTAAATTTTAACTGAAATTTATTTTGCAAGACGAAACCTTAGTTTGATAAAAACACGTGATCTTCTTTGTTAGCTTTCTTAAATGTACAAAAAAATATAAACACAAAGACATAGTTTAATTGGTTTCGATATGTGCCCCGTTAGTGGCACGACAGATATCGAAAAGATATATCGATTTCTTGCCTCGTACTCTGGAGCATGTCTGGAGTGACAGTAGCAATCGTTCCGTGAGATATTCAGTTACGGATGTTTACAGTATATACAAAGCTTTTAATCTATTAACTGTAAAACGTCCACTGGTGTGAGACCTGGGCTTCTGGGCGACAAGCAAACAGGGCCTCCTCAACCGATCCAAGTCTATTGAGGGTAAGACTTGGGCTTTTGAGCCAATAAAACTGTTTAGAAACTGGATATTCAAAGCCTGATGAACATTTATTTAGTAATGCGATGGTGCCCTATCTTGGATGAACATTACACGTGTTCGATTTGTTACTGTTTGAGGGGATAGCCTTGGTGTGTGAAGCAAGTGACTATGAAAACTCCACGTTCCAACCCCGTTACCCACAACGGCCTCAGTATGACTGTGCAAACACCCAAAAAATGCGTGGTAGAAGGGTAGTTCTGGTCATTATACATTCTTGGATACCGTAAGGTACATGCATATCCACAATACCATGTTGTTTTTATTCAATAAGGATTGAATGTTATAAATTCTAAAGATATTTATTATCATTTCTGTATTGAACACATTTGATTAAATGTTTTTGTACTTCCTAAAGCCAAAATATTTTTTTTGTTAAAACGTTTCGAAGAAACTGAATTTTGTAGGAGAGTTCTATTAAGACTTTTGGAATCGAGTTATTTCGAAACGCATCAACAATTAAAAATATTTTACTTTAGAAAAGGAAGAACATTGTAATCAAAAGTATATATTCAATTTTATAAATCAAAGGAAATCTATTTATAAACTCACAGAAATACATTTGCATGCATATCTAAGGTCGAAAAACAACTGAAAAATTCCCACAATGTAAATAAACCCATACATTAACTGTGGGGCTTACTTAAGTTTTTACAGCAGTAAATTTCTTGCGAAAGCGTTTTCATTTATTAATTACCGCCCTGACAATGTCTGGAAAGCCCTTCCTGTATTTGTGTGTCAAAAGCAGGACCCCCTGTCTTTTTTATATTTATTAATTGTATAATTAATTCTTTTAATTTACCTCACTTGCCCTTCTGTTTTAATAATTTTTTTAATTATTCACAGATCGAAACATATGAAAAATATCCTTTTCAATAAAGTTCTTAAATATTCCCGAATTACATAATTCTTTGGGTGGGAAAATATCTTACCAAATGTAAATAAATTAATATAAATCTCTAAGCTTTGTGTTTACACAAGTAAGGGGGAATAGATACATAGCACCATAGCACAATTCATTCTTTCTTGAAAAGCATTACCTAAAAGCAAAGTTTTCTTGTGACGTCAGACGCTGAATTTAAAAGTTGAATCACCTTTCAAAGAATACTAAAATTAGCTTGCACACTGGCGAAAGTTTAGCAGAACGAAATGTAAGTTCTGTTTTTTATTTTGCTCAAAGAAAATAAAAAAAGGTTTTCTTGTGACAAAATGGTTTATGTTAGTTCCGCTTAAGCAACTACTTACTTAATACTTGATAAAACATATGTTAAAAAATTTTGATCTAGATAACTATCCGACGAACACAAAATATACTAGTTAATCCCAAAGCGTAATTGATGAGGGTTGTTTTCAGTTTTGTACAACTCTTGGAGTTGTAAACCTTCTTCAACTAGGACTTAACCACAGTAGTAAGTGTTTGAAATTGTAATAAAACATAATATTGTAATACAAAATACGCTTTTTACAATAATGTAATTTGTATTATAACACAGCTAAACATAAAATAATACAAATAGCTATAAACCTTTTCAATAGCATCATTACAACGTTATACTAGAACAAATATTCTGAAAATGTATGCTTTCAAGATACCTTTGAATGGGTCAATTTTGGTAATCTCAAATACTTGAAATTCCAGAAAAAATATGATTCTAAAATGAATTATTAAATTTGGTTTTGTTCAGTGCTGTTTATAGTACAATGGATGGAATTTTAAGACGTGTATGTGTATGTGTGTATATATATATATATATATATATATATATATATATATATATATATATATATATATACTAGATAAGTTAGGGACTCCAATAAATAGCATAAGAATATAAAACTGTTATTTCATAAATTAATCACTTTCACCATAGACGTTTCAGCCATTAACATTATCTTATGGCTATTTTCAAGACTCACATTTTAACAATATACAAATTCAGTAAAAAAAAAATGTTTGTACTTTGTTTTAACTTTCTTCTTGGAAACGGCCATAAGGTAATTTGAGTAGGCAAAACGTTGACGACAAAAGAAATAAATAATAGTTAGTACAGACTTGAGCAGTTCATTAGAGTCATGAACTTACATAAAGCTAATTAAATATTTGTACTTTGGCCAACAGACCTGTTTTCAACCTTAATTCGATACATGTCCCTTTTCTATTAAATGCACAAAAAGCAATACAAACCCTAGGAAAGCCTAAATACAAACATTGCACTACAGAAGTTTAATTGACGTGATTGGAAAATTTTACAAACGATGGCGTGTTATTAATTAATCGTGAAGGTAAATGACAAGAACACAATAGATTGTTTCATACAACAATGCCTTCGTCAGAACAGAATAAAGACTTGTTATATTAACGTCAATATATCTAACAATATACGTAGCCATTGCTGGCAAAAACTCGGACGTCGTTTATTGCAAGTTTTCGTATGTGTTTGACCCCGAGTTTTAACAAAATACTTGTAAGAGCTCCCATCCTGGTTTTTTCCTATTATAAAAAAATTAAATTTTTAAATAATATAACAATATAAGAATGTATAGTTAAAACTTCTCTCTTTATACATAAGATGGATTTATTTTAATACCGTAATAAGGAAATATTATTTAAATATTTACATTTTTAACCTTAAAAGACTTTAACCAGTCGAATTAATTATGAGTAATTATTATCTACACAGCGTTGCATAGGTGGTACTTCTGAAATTCCTTACAAAATGCTTACATGTAAAAACCTTCCAAGTAGTATTTTCCTTCCTCCTCCATGTAATTTTGTCTTTAGACTGAATTAAACATTTATTTGTAATATTGTACGGATGGAACGTTCGTGTAATTAAAACAAATACAATGGATCAATACACGATGCACAAAAATATATTGCTTTAAATATGATTATAATATGGTTTGTCTGTAAAATTTATTTAAAGTGTTGTAAGTTATTTAAAAAAAGAGTTTAAATAAAATCAAATTATTCCAATCATTTTATTATTGTGAATTTATATTATTTGTATACGTAAATACACTCAGTAAAAATACAATGACTCAATTTTAAATTATTTATAATTTTTGTAACGTTTACAAAGCCCACAAAGGCTAAATACCAAGTATTAGATGTTTTACCTCAGCTCCACATCACTGACAAAAATATACTGTCGTCATATTGCCTACTCAGTGCCGTCTTTTGTTTATTAATGTTAGTGTATTATTTGCCACTACATTTGTTACGCTATTACTAATGTACTAATAGTGAATAATTACCTAGCGTAAATAAGTTTAAAATGCCCCTTTATCTAAATCACTTTCATTTATACATCATATTTAATAAATTGTCACATTTGTGTTAGCCTATTATCTTACAGCTTGTAATAATAACTATTCAATAAATTTTTAAAACTACAAATTTAGGCCTACTACAAATAGAACTAATAAATTACTAAAATAAGCCTGCTGGTAAATTAATCTTATGATGGCTTTTCATGTTTTAGTTTGTTTTTTAGATGTGTATATAACTTTATTAAGAAAGGAATTTATAAGTTTTAACGCTCATGTATTACGAGTATCATGATATAAATAATGCTTTTTGAAGTACTTACATAATCACGACATCAGTTATAACATAGTTATTAAATCAATTAGAAAAAATATATAAGATATTTATTAAAACAATATATAATATCGGCCTACGTCTTATCATAATATATTGAGCCAATGCAAAACGGTTGATTAAGCTAGCAAATCATAGTCCATCATTTAGGACGTTTGATTGCACTGGAGATAGATATTATGTTATGTTATAATTTTTTCTAATTCAACAAAACTGATTTGTTCTTTGTTTCTCTTTGGATGGTAAAAGGGCTGTATAACAATGTTTTTGTTTCTCGGGCGTAAAATAAATATGCGGCGTCTTTCTTACGGAAGTTTACTCTATTTACATCCCCAAGAAGCTCTCGGGTTTATTACCGCCTAAATACCGAGTATAATTTGGCCCCGTTGAGTGCATCTGTTCCCCAGGTCTAATGAAGGGTTTCTGGAAGAGCGTGGAGTACGGGAAGGAGATGACGCTCCCTGGGACCCTTTAAGTGACATTTAGTTCACGTGCTCTACCAAAAATAGGTTTATATTAACTTTTGGTAATATAATATTAGTTATTCTTAATAACAATTTTTTGTATTATAATATTTTGCTTTATATAAATTACTCCTATTATACAAAGCACTCTTTTTGAAACATAAGTTAATTAACTAGAACAAACCAAAATATCGAACATATACACAAACACACGCGTTCGCCTTTATTTTTCTTTTCATGTTTACGCTTTTGTTCATTAATGTCTCTAATAATCGACTACACACAGAAAACCATTTGACTTAAAACAGGTTTAATGCAACTATTGTAACACTCAATCCAGTGGCGGCTCCAGGTGGTAGTCCCGGATATATATATATATATATATATATATATATATATATATATATATATATATTTATTTATTTATTTATATTTGTATATATATATATATATATATGAGGGTTAAAAAATGCTTAGTGCTGTAATGTTAGAGCAAAATTTAGAATGCACCAAGGAACAATAGAATAGCAAATAATCGCTCTTTTGCTTATCTTATTTCTATTTACCTTGTAAGTAATAATGCCCTCAAACACACCCTTTACATTTTAAACAATTTCAGGTTGAAGGCGCTAGGCCCTCCTCGGTAGCCACTACTCCCTTAAATTGAGCCTTCTCAAAAATTAAATCCTGAAGCCGGCCCTGACTCAAACACATAGATACGGTTATTATGACAGTTCTTCCCCATAATATTACAATTACAGTGATGTTTTTATCAGTATTTTGCAATGTAATTATCATGATTTTTTTCTAGACATACTCGCAGGACATTCTGATTCCTGAATCAAGAGTTTAGTTTAGTTTAAACCTAGTCTCGATGGACCTTTGTCGAGAACACTAGACCCAGGTAAAAATGTCGCACTATTGTCCAGATCATCAATTTGGGTTTCAATGCGTCAGGCGCAGGTGTTTTCAAAATGAAACTGGGAATTAAAAGTAAAAATGTTCAGGAATAAAGATTAAAGTCTTACAGAATAATATGTTTGTGAGAAGACAGGGTGGACACAACTGCCTTACTAGTATGATTACACTTACGATTCCAACCCCCATTATTACTACAGTTAGACCCTAAGTAATACGTTGTACGAGCAGAGTTCCATTGGGGGCTGAAAAAAAACAAAAAACTTTGGGAGCTACAGGGGGTCAAGCTTAGACTAGTGCTCTACCAACTAAACTACTGAGCTATCTAAAAATAAAAAACTGTTAATTCGTATAAAAATAAATAAATTAATAAAGTTTTACACATTCCTACAAGTCAAATTCAGTTGTGTTTATTCTCTAAAAATTAAATTACAAAAATTGCCATAAAATCATATTTTTAAATAATATTTACAAACATATACTTTTAACTAGTAAATAAGTTGGACTTGCGTGATCAAATTAATTGAAGTGTTTAAATTTAAATGAAAATAGTAAAATAAAAAAGTAATTATTTTGTGTGCAACGGTATTTCTTTAGAAATAGAACGAAATTTAAAAGGCTTTTGAAGGAATAGAGACTTTCATATTACGAAATGTTCCTTAATCCTGGAGCTTTTTATAAGTTGGAAGAAATATTTCCAAAGCCATGAGGTAAATGTCTATTCAAAATAAGTACTAGTTTAACATAAAACACTCGTATGCTCCCACATACGCCCGAGAGGGTATCCCGTAATTATTTATTTTCAAATTTGTTGTTGATTAAACAAATCAGTAGGCCTATGACTCGTTTGTTTACTCTTACAAATTTGATGAAGCAAACCAGTACGTCTTGTTTGTTTTACTATTACAAATATATCCACTATATTTTTCTTCATCTATTGAGTATTTGGTATGAACTCTTGGGTTCAGTTTAGAGTTTAGTATGTGTGTGTGTGTGTGTGTGTGTGTGTGTGTGTGTGTGTGTGTGTGTGTGTGTGTGTGTGTGTGTGTATGCGTGTGTGTGTGTGTGTGTATGTTTATGTGTGTGTGTGTTTATGTGTGTGTGTGTGTGTGTGTGTGTGTGTGTGTTTGTTTGTTTGTTTGTTTGTGTGTTTTAGAGACCTAGGTAAATTAAAAATTCTTAGAGCTTTAATAAAACTCAATATGTGCGCGTAGTAATAAAGTATTCATTATATTTTTGGAAACGTTTTTAAATTATCCTTTCCCTTTTAAGCCACCACCATCAGGATCTTTTCATAAATGTCAACCCCTTGCTTTGTGTTGCTATTGTGTGATGACAATCTCCCGTTTAAGGTAATGGACAGGCCAGCACTGGATTATATTCTGGGCTTAGTTTGCGACGAATGAATAAAACACATCCCTCCCAGCCCCGGTTGGACATTTACAATAATAACGCTATCTTCCTACACACGTCAGAGTGCAGCATCTAATATCTGGAAAACATTTACGTTACCAACTAATATATATGGACTGTTTTATTAATTTTTTTTAATACTTAAATTACATTTTATATATTTTGACATTTACTTGTGTTTTATTATTAATTATATAACTTTTGTGGCCCGTTTAAGAATATCCTTACTGATTAGAAAATGGCCAGTAAACTTGTTACATTATATTTAAATAAATAAAACCTCTAAACCACAAATAACATTTATTCAAACCTTATGTACATTTCAATTGCTCAGCAATCATCTTCAGATGTATTTAAAAAATACAACTAACTTTAAACAACATAATACAACAAATATATAGGCATAAACCTGAAACTACTTCGCCAAGCCCCTTAAATTTAAAAAACTAGTACGACCAATCACGTTGCAGTAAATTCCCCCTCTACAACTTGGTCCGGTCTTCCAACTCTTGTGGTGAAGAGTTACATTTACAACCATTTCAATTTTACTAAAAAACAAAAATATTATTTATTAACAAAGTTATAACTATCTCCTAATTAATCAATATAACTGAGATTTAGGGATAGGTCCTTTATCACAATTTAATAAATTATTTTCGTCATATTTGTGAATGTACAAACTTTCAAAACTATTCAAAAGACCTTTTGAATTAACAGTTTTCAATAATTTTAGATCATTTAATTCTAAAGTGTGTTTAGTGTTTAGAATATGTTCTGCAACACTAGATTTTTCAGGTCTTTGAAATTGTATATGGCTAATATGTTCATTAAATCTGGTTAATATTTTCCTTTTTGTTTGGCCAATATAAATTTTACTACATGAATTACAATTTATTTTATAAATCCCAGATTTATCTATCATCTTGAACTGACAGAAGGCGAAATATTTGTATCGTTTGACGTTTGTTCACTATTCCCAAGCATACCAGTTGCTGAAACATTAATTTTGTTAAAAGAATTTTTAATTGAAAATAACATAGAGATTAATGAAGTTAACGAATATGTAAAATTAACTAAATGTTGTATGACTCAGAATTATTTTTCATTTAACAATGTATTTTACCAACAAAAAGATGGTTCAGCTATGGGGAATAGTTTATCACCTTTCATAGCCGAACTTTTTATGAAAAATTTTGAAAAGGAATTAAGAAACAAACTCCCGTATTTTCCTAGAGTATGGATTAGATATAAAGATGATGTTTTCGCAATTTTTAATACCAAAGAGTTTAACGTAGAACATTTTTTATCATTAATTAACAATGAACATAAAAACATTAAATTTACTTTTGAAATAGAGCATAATAAATGTTTACCGTTTCTTGATGTATTATGTATTAGAAATAATAATAAAATTGAATTTGATATATATAGGAAACATAAAATAATGATAGATATATCCCGGTAGATTCTAACCATTGAAAATCCCATAAATTAGCAGCTTTTAATACTATGGTTAATAGATTAATTACTATTCCATTGCATAAAAATATATTTAAATGTGAGTTGGCCAAAATTAAAGAAATCGCTAAATTCAATGGATATGATCCTAAAATAATAGATAATATATTAAGGAAACAAAAATTTAAAAAGTTTAAAAACGATTCTACTACCTTAATAACACAAAAACAAAATATTAAAAATCAATTCATTAGCCTATCATTCGATATGGATTTAACAAAAGGTCTAGAAAAAGTTTTTAAACAGGTAAATTTAAAAGTAGCTTACAAAATCTTAAATAGCTTAAAAAATGTATTAGGTAACCCTAAAGATAAAATAAAGATGATAAAATAAATTGTAATTCATGTAGTAAAATTTATATTGGCCAAACAAAAAGGAAAATATTAACCAGATTTAATGAACATATTAGCCATATAAAATTTCAAAGACCTGAAAAATCTAGTGTTGCAGAACATATTCTAAACACTAAACACACTTTAGAATTAAATGATCTAAAATTATTGAAAACAGTTAATTCAAAAGGTCTTTTGAATAGTTTTGAAAGTTTGTACATTCACAAATATGACGAAAATAATTTATTAAATTGTGATAAAGGACCTATCCCTAAATCGCAGTTATATTCATTAATTAGGAGATAGTTATAACTTTGTTAATAAATAATATTTTTGTTTTTTAGTAAAATTGAAATGGTTGTAAATGTAACTCTTCACCACGAGAGTTGGAAGACCGGACCAAGTTGCAGAGGGGGAATTTACTGCAACGTGATTGGTCGTACTAGTTTTTTAAATTTAGGGGGCGTGGCGAAGTAGTTACAGGTTTATGCCTATATATTTGTTGTATTATGTTGTTTAAAGTTAGTTGTATTTTTTAAATACCTCTGAAGATGATTGCTGAGCAATCGAAATGTACATAAGGTTTGAATAAATGTTATTTGAGGTTTAAAGGTTTTATTTAAAAATAAACATTACGCCACAGTTGCTTCATACAGTTATTGTTACATTATAAACTATTTAATTCTTTATTATTACCTTTTTTTTAATTACGTATAGTAAAGCAACAGTATATACTTTATACACTGACCTTTTATAAATCTAAAAGTATAGCGAATAATAACACTAACATTATATAAATCATTGTAAAGGGAATATATGAGGGAAAGGTTTGGGTAGAACGTCCCTCGTGACACTTTAATCTTGTTGTGGTTATGAAATTAAAGCATTGAATTACTAAGTGAAAATGGTAGAAACTGAAGTGTAATCGTCCAGTAATTGTCTAATAGCTCGTATTTTCGACCGTCAAACAAGTTTCACACTGTTAATAGAAATATAAATAAATGCACAACTACTTTAAACAATAAACAAATGGAACCATTGTAATTAGAATAGAAAGAAAACACAACCAATTCCTACATTTATTAGGAATGAAATGTTAATCACGTTATCTAGAAGTAAGTTTTATTTACACATTTTATAATTCTTTATAATTACATATTTATAAATTTGTTAACCTTAGAGTTTTCAATATTTTATATTAAATGTATAAAATAAATATAAATTAAGGGTCCAACTATTTATCAATCTATCTATATCTATATACAGATATAACCTATTTAGACTTACACTATATAACCTAACGCAACCTAACATAGCCTAACCTAACCTGACCTATATATTATATTTTAATATGTCGTTGAGTGTCGTTTCTTGTCGTGAGATAATATAACATATCATAATTTATACCATATCTTATAATATAAAATGTTTTTACAATATTACATTATATTGCGTCGTATCGTATCGTATTATATTATATTATATTTTACTGTTTATAAATCGCATATTAAACTTAAACATGTTTTTATTGACTTTATATTTTTAGTTTTTGTTTGATCACCATTTTATAAGATATAATGAGGCTCTAATATAATATTAATAATAATAGTAATAGGCAGTTTTGACCTCGAGTAATCATTTGCAATCCTTTCTCCGCTGATCTGCTCTGCCCATCCTTTCTTCCTCCAGTCTCCAGCTAATTTCGATCTTCCTCTACCTTATCAATGCAATTAGACAACAATAGGGCGACATTATCAATAATTTTCTTTGCGATTTATTTTGTCATTATATATATTTTTTAAATAATTTTTACAAAATATATTGTGTGCAAAAAAAATCTATTCTGCTTTAATGCATCTCTCGCACAGCCCAAGAGAAGTTGAAATGTTGGTAAATTTTATTTCTATTGCAATTAAACAATTTCATTGTGTAATTGTTAGAATAGTTTATAGTAAATGTTCCGCAACACAATTGGCCAATACTTAAACTGTCTAGCTTTTCTGCGTCAGCTTTATAATTACAAGGGGTAAGTGATATATTAGGGGGCGCGTCGGAGGTTCTGGACACGTCAACATTGCATCAGCGAGACGACTGAAGTAACTGCCTCTAACCTCAACAAGATTCGTGCTAATGATATGCTTTACCTTGCAAACGTTAGTTTATACATAACCTCGTCAAATATTGATTGCGTTAGAAAATTTCGTAGGAAAATAATTTCATTGAAAGTGTTGAAGAAATACATTTTTACTTAACCAAAAATATCAGGAAGCTTATCTACGCTCCGATTGAGTCCAAAATTTTAAACTTTATGTTTCGCGTATGACGTGTAATATCATTTGGAAAAAGAATATTAAAACTACCTTTTCTTTTAATCTTAGAGATTGGAACATATAGCATTCTGTGTATAAAAACAGAGGCTCTTCAGTCGATACCGACATAATCAAAGTTTTGCCCCTGTGACTTATGCATTGCCATGGCAAATGCTGGCCTAACTGGAAATTGGTGTTTTTGCATAGTATAATCAATTTGCCTCTTGTTTGAGTCCAAAGAAATTCTGGGAACAAGAAATTCTTATAAATGTTCAAAAACTCAAATAATAACTTTTTTATCATAAAATCACAATCGCTAAGGTTAAAAACCCCCTCGCATAAAAACCAAGTAAGAATCTTGTTTAATTACGTATAGTGAAAGTGATAAGTAAACACAAGAAAACAGTGTTGCAAAGTTAAATGTGTGTGTGTGTGTGTGTGTGTGTGTGTATATATATATATATATATATATATATATATATATAACTTTAGAAAACTGTTGCAATTTTTTAAAAACTGATGATGATGATCGTTTAAGAATAATAGATAATGCTATCTTGTAATTGTCCGTCTCAATAAGCAAACTCAAGGCACTCATGTAACCATGTCTTCAAAAATATAGTTGAAGTTGTTAATTAATATTTACAATAAATCATGTTACCCCTAATTTAACTCTGAAGCTTTCAAAGTAGGCCTAATATTGTTTTATGATTTTGTATCGTTAGAACTGTAATTCTCCAACAACCTAGTTATACTTGTCGCCGCCCACAGCGCTTTCGTACTCATCTTAGAGTCTCGTTAAACTTTGCTAATACGCAAAACAAGTTTACAAGGTAAGGCCGATGCTAATGAAGCGTAACTTTGTACTCCAAGGATTAGGCAATGTGTTAACTGAACCTTGTTACAATGTTTAGCGAACACGAACGGAATCTTAAAACAAATGGCGCTCCACAAGGAAATATCATCTCGTGACGTCACGAGGACATAGGGAGGTGTTCAAAGACAATCGGCGCGTATCTTAAAGTATCTTTCCTGCTATAGTCTATAACAGAGTCATGTTTCTAGAGTAATGAACACAACTTCGTCAGCAGACAAGGGGTTTTATTGGCCGATTAAATAGAAACACCTGTCGGCCAGCTCTAAAGCTGTTAAAGAGGTTTCGTACTTCGTGCTACGAGCACAAACGTCCAACCATCGACAGTGTAATTATTTTCTGATTAGAAGAGGAATTGGTTTTACAAAAGCGTCCACACGTTGTCTCTTCTGCTTAACATCCCCATTGTAGACACCAAGTAGTACGAATGGAGTTGCCTTGATTAGGTTTGTAGATTGTCGTTGCGCCTGGAGCTTTTAGTGTCTCTTTATAATAGGATCTCTTTATCTTCAACAATCTTTACACCAACAATTTTCAAATGGCGTGAACTGGAAAAACGTATCAAGAATATATCTAATATTCGGAAACGTTTTCCAGGTTCAGAAGCAAAAACAAATAATTTTATAGATCAATTCTCGACATTTATTAATATTAACGTAACAGCTGACCCGGCGAACTTCGTACCGCCTAAATGTAAAAAACTAGCGTGTTCACTTTAGCTGAACTAAATTTAGTATTATATAAACATAATAACAGCTGAACTTATAGCAGTCGATCGAAAAATTGTGAGAATAAAGATCTTGATTGAACGATATTTTAGTGCACTCGGATATACAGTATCTTTGGTTCCTCTCTCTGGGGCGATATATTTACAACAAATAACTAGGAAGGTTTTCCGACGCGTGAGCAAGCCTTGTACAGCTGTTAATGTGAGAAGCACGGATTTTCAAGATTTCCTCTAATAATGTTAAATTTTTTGACTGTTTCTTAGCAACCAAAATTAGGAATGAATTCAATAAAATGTTTTAGGATAAGAAATCGTATTTTATGCAATTTTGGTACATTAACAATACAAGTTAAAAATTATTGTTATGTCGTCGGAATGCTGTTCTGCTAAAACCCAGCACCGTTTTTATTGGGTAATATTTCTCTGCTAAAGTAAAACTTATATATATTCAAAGACCTGTAATTAAGCTTTTAGACTTTTTATTTTCACACTGATACACAATGATGTCATTACGTTTAAATTTTGACAAATTGGTTTCAATATATGAGAAGCAAGCATCTTGATTAAATTCCCTGAAGCAGAAATCAATCTGAGGAAGGAAATGCTTTAGTTTGCTACAGAATATGATTACTTCCAAAATGAGAAAATGGATGTAGAATAGCGTTCTATTGGAATTTTTGAATGGTTTCATTTAAAACGTGTTCAACTATTTAAAATTTAATAGTGTATCATTAAAAATAGAAACAGTAAATCTTTGTTTACTGTAGTTACGTTTGAAGGTAAGGGTTAAAAATAGTTAATTTTAGATTATTCTACTGGTCTTTGTAAAATAAATGGTATAAAGCAAATTAAAAACGACATTTTTTGCCAATTTCAAAACAGGAAATGAAAAACCTTATATACAAAACATTAATTAATAAAAGTTTCACATAAAAAACACATTTATTTACTAACAATGTAATTTATATTATTATTTCAAAAAGACAAATAGAATTCTTTTGAAACTCCCGTTAACATTTCAGATACAAACAATAATTTAAGATTTGTAAGGACGTTTGGATGACACAAATGTAAAACTAAAGCTAGAGAGAGTATAAGACACTAGGCACTGTAAAAAATATATTAATAAACCTTAAAATAAGTATTTATGAATCGAGTACTTTACTTGCTCCGACCCCCGTACGTGGCTCGTCAACCCTGTGATACGGGACTCCCAGCAGCGATTTATGACGTCATCATTCAGGTATATTTGAGCCTGGCAGTCCCGTAAATGTTCGCTGGCAAGTCTGTACAATCACCAGCGAGGTGGAAGCGGTGAAACTGCCTCACAGGTAGCATGGTCTCCTGCACTTTGCCTGTGCTAAGTATCTTCAAAGATCTTTGTATGCCTTTGGTGACTGTAGAATTTATCAGATTCTTGGCTCTACTTAGAGTCAACAGAATATCTGGTTGGGCTGACAGAACTCTTTGGTTATAATAAATAGCTTTATGTAATCATAGCGATATAATAAATGACTGACTAAAATAGAAAATCCCTAATGTAGGCGCTTTCATTGTCAAGAGTCCCTACATGGTTGGGTAGCCATCATAGGGTCCCATCCACGCGGTCATGATGAGATCTATCAGTCTAGTGCTGCACTGGTTTGTTCTCGAGCAGTCAGTAGGGCCATTACTGCCAAGTGCAGTACTGCCAGTGAGTGTTCAAGAACACTTCTCTCCCAGGCTCTAGATTCTTAGTTAGACGTTCTCCAGTGACTATTTTTCACAAATCAAAATTATTTGTGAAATAAAATAAACTACAATAATGTAAAATCGATTGACAATCCTGCAGGAGCAAAATTAGAGATGAAGTGTTGGTTTCAGATTGCTCTAAGGGATGTTTCTCTAAATAGTGAAAGTAATTCAATTTAAGTAATTTTGGGTGACATTTTAGTAAGAAATGAAACACTATTCGTTGAATATATCTTGGATCTTTGAAGTGATGTAGCGTTGTTATAGCCACGTCAATGTTGTAGATTTGATATATATATATATATATATATATATATATATATATATATATACATATATATATATATATATATATATATATATATATATATATATATATATGATAATGTATATTGTTGTAACTAATCGTAACTGGTAAATAATTTAGTTATTTATTTTCTGTAATTAAAACGTTTAGAATTGTATTTTTAAACAAAAATATAGAAAAATATTTACTACTATTGCCGAAAAATATAAGACTTTAAATCGTTTCACAAGAAATGTTAATTGTTTTTCATAACGTTTTGAAATTGATATTCAAGAGTACAATCTCAAAACTAAAATTACTAAATACAAACCAATCGTACAAACACTACAAAAGTTTTGTATTTCTTCAAGCTTCATGTGCTAATTTAATTTCATAGTTGCAAAAAACATTTCTTTTTACTCTTTAATAATAGGCTATCTAACTTTAAACTTAACAAATTACCATTTTGTTGAACTTTAGCGACCTTCATCAACGTGTGTTTGCAGTAATAAGAAAAAAGGGACAAAAATTAAATCAAGATTTTTCATTCTAATAAATAACTGCATCGGTTTTTCTTGGAAATATTTGCTCATAATCATTCCAATATATATCTTTCAATTTCTTAAAATTTCATAAACTGAACTACAAAATCCAAACCACATTCGGTGCCAAATAACCCATAACTACTTTTAAAGTTAGAAATATTTTAGTATTTTTGGAAATTTATTTTGCTTTCAGCTACAAAAACGTAAATTAGATATAACAAAAAACTATAGATATTTTTTTTTAAATCAAAACAATGCACAAAATAAAACAAAAAAGCTAACAGTGAGAAATACATTTACTAAAACCTTTGAGTCAAGTTCATGTTACGTTGAATTTCCCCACTTTACAATAAGATCTGTATTAACGTTCTGAATTGATTACATTTAAAATAGAAGAAAACATTTAAAAGATTTTTTGCAAAATAAGAAAATTAAAATAGCCTTGAAAATTACACAGCAGGTCATTTAATTTAGGGCATTTTCGTACATCCACGCACCTGGCGACACCGCAGGACGTGAGGGCTTTGTGGCGCTGTGGGCTGTGACTCAAGTACCTATTGTTTGCGCCGGATGCAAATTTTAGAATGGTTTTTTAGCAGGGTGAAGTAAAATTAAACAATTTAATTATTTTCAAAATAAACAAAATAAATATCCAAAATACGCAGTGTCATTTAGTCAATTAGCTGGTCAAAACATTCTTAACATTTCCCCTTCACCACCAAATACCAAAAAAACGAATTAGTACTAATATGTTTGTGTTTAGGAAGGGAACTAAATTCATATTTTTGCTACAGTGAGAAACATTTTTAACAAACACAGTAATACAGAAAACAAAACTATTAAAAGACATCAATAGCCTTTCCTCAAACAAAATAATATATAATCTGATATTAACTATATGGAAGATAATACAAACGAAAACCAAAGCAAGTAACATTAGTTTTCTTAAAGTCAATTCCTACATGAATCAATGAAAAAAACTTATTTATCTTTTTTTGTTTGATAAATACAATTATTATAATTATGTATATACGTATGTCAGAATAACAATACGAAGTTGCAAAATGAAAAACGAATTTCTTTTGTACTTCCCATTGGTCTTTCTATGTATGCTGTTGGACTATTATTATTTATTATTTTTTTTACAATTTATATACTTTTTTCGGTAGCTTGCTTTGTGTTATCAACAAAACAATATGTAATCTGATATTACAAACGAAATAAAAACAATTAATTTATTTTTTTTAAAGTCAATTCTTACTTCAATCAAGAAAAAAATATGATTTATTTAACTTTTATTTTATAGTTACAATTAACATAAATATGTATATACATGTCAGAATAACAATATGAAGTGGCAAAATATAAAACGAATTTCCTTGCAATTTTCAAATTTTTTCTATATTTATGAACTATGTTAGACTATTATTTTTTTTGTTATTATTTATACGCTTGTTTTGGTAGGTCGCACTGTGTTTGTAGTTTCTTTTCTATTTTCCTTCGCATTATTTGTTTGTGAAGCAAGGAACGATACCGTTAATCCAGTTTGTTTGTTTATATATTTTTTTCCATTCATTTTTAACCCTACATGACTATTTATGTAATGTATTTATGTATTTTTGTTGTAACCATGGCAACCAAGGTTGTGCAATGGAGGTTTAAACGACAACCAGAGAGGTGAGAAATTCATGTACTTCTTTAAGACATTCATTTCTAGCTATTGGAAAATTGGCGCAGTGCCAAAGCGTGTTAGACTGTGAACATGAAGATTCGCAGTTCGAGTGCGACCAGATACCACACATTTTCATGATTTAATTATTGAATAAATATTTGAAAAAACTTTATTAACATCAAATACTGCTAAAAAGGTTTTCTTGAATTTTATTTTATTACAGATTGAAAATTTGTACAAGATATATATCAGGAAAGTGTGAGATAATAGAAGGAATTTAATATTATAGTTTATTATATTATAAGGTGTATTTAGAATAAATGTGTAGTATTGGAAGGGGTCTGCTGGTTCGAGACTATTATATAAAAGACTGTATTAAATAGAGTGTGTCTTAAAGACTCGTTATGTTCATGGATTCGTTAAATTACACCTTGTATGAACCATGTAAGACTAATATAGTGATGCATTAATATATGTTAGTTTTATAGTTATATGTTAGTTTATATGTAAAATACTATACGTTTGCAGCTAATAGTTCATCCTAGATTGTGTGAAAGAAAACGTATTATATATATATATATATGTATTCTTGTGTATTAATAAAGAACTAAGTCAAAATACAAATACTAGAATTATAATTGAATTTACAATTCATTATATTCATTACTGTTTGGTAAAAATAGTTTCGGAGGACCAATAATTATTATAATTATATTAACTAATAGTTTGTACTTACGTGCACCGTGGAATACACACTTATCACACTCGCGTATAAATAAGCGATTTCTGGCCAGAAAACTTGTTCGTATTCCACGCACTGATCACATTCGGTATAAACATTAATAAAATAGTTACATTCACGTATTCTAGTACCTAAGGTACGGAGATTGAAAAGTATAATAATATATTAGAACGTAGGGTATCGGTATACACTCTGGAAAGGTCTAACGTGCTCTGCCTGGTTCAAACTGCAGAACCAATCTTATCACAGGTGAGCTTTGTCTGACTTTGGCGGCGGGTTTAAAATAAAAGAAATGAGTATATATTAGTTTTAAATACGTAACATACCGGGGGCCTTGAATCCTTCTAGGATTCAAAGAGAACTAACACAAATATAATATGTTGAGAGTTTATAAAAATAAAAAGTTCATAAAGGAAAATAAAAATATCTTTTTTACAAAAATTGAGCGCACTATGGCGCAAGTTCATTATGAGCGTAGAGGTAGAGGGAAAACCTTGTGAGCAGGTCTTGTCAAGGTTCCCTGCTTTGTCTTCAAATGAACCACTCTTACTACACCATCCTTTCCTGGAGAAACACTACTTATCCTAGCCAGAGGCCATGCGAGAGTGGGTGCAGGTTGATGCACTAACACGAGGTCGCCGACGCGCAGGTTGACAGTTGGCACGTTCCACTTCCCCCGTTGCTGAAGAGTATGGATATATTCTAGATGCCATCTCTTCCAAATACGCTGGTGAAAGGCCTTGATTAGCTGCCAGTGCTTGAGTCGGTTGGCAGGAACGTTGAAAAGATCCTCTTCTGGAACTGAAACCAATGAAGATCCTATTAGGAAGTGACCCGGGGTGAGTGCATTGAGGTCTGAGGCGTCGTTTGACAGAGGTGTGAGAGGTCTCGAATTCAATATAGCCTCAACTTCAGTTGTGAGAGTGGAAAATTCACATAGAGTTAAAATATGTTCACCGATGACACGTCGGAGGTGATGTTTTGCACTCTTGATTGCTGCTTCCCAAAGACCACCTTGATGAGGAGCTGCAGGCGGGTTGAAATGAAAGTTGATATTGTGTTGTGATGAGAATTCAGCAAGAGGGGTTCGGCCTGAAGAGATGATGAGATTTTGTAAAGCATTATTCGCTCCAACGAAATTCGTTCCACAGTCAGAATAAATATTTGTGCAAAGACCGCGTCTAGACACAAATCGGGTGAGAGCGGCAATAAACCCATCTGTCGACAGGTCCGATACTACTTCAATGTGTACAGCCTTTGTCACAAGGCAAACAAAGATACAAATATATCCTTTGGTCAAGCGAATCGAGCGCAAATTGTGCATTTTGATGTTAAAAGGACCTCCGTAGTCAATTCCGGTGTTGCGAAACGGACGAGAAGGTGTTAATCTTGCTTTTGGTAAATCACCCATGAGCGGAGATTTATTGTGAGACTTGTGTCGAAAACATACAACACATTGAAAAATGCGAGAGCGTATTACACTTCAGGCCGAGAGTATCCACACATCCTGTGCAAGAAGTGATTGAGTCAATTGAGCGCCCGAGTGTAAGTATTTTCGAGGATAAAAATCAATAAGAAGGTTGACGAGATGATGTCGTTTGGGCAAAATCACAGGATGTTGCAAATCCGTAGGAAGTTTTAAAGCGATGAGACGTCCTCCCACTCGTAGGATATCATCCTTGTCGAGAAAGGGAGAGAGTCGACGGAGTTGTGACGAGGCAGGTGTAGTTGGATCCTTCTTCATGGCAACGATGTAGTCTCTGAACGCTGATTCTTGAACCATCTTGAAAATTGCCAGTCTTCACGCTCTCATTTCCAGAGTGTTGATATAACCATCGAGCTTTCTTGAATGACGAGCGTTATGAGTAAATCGCAAAATATAAGCCATCACACGCTGGAGTCGGCTAATGTGAGAAAATTGAGTGAGGAGCTCCCATTCATGAGGAGCAGTTGATATGAGAGATATAGGTGAAATGGGTTTCTCTTCTCCTGTGTCAGTAAGTTTTGCAGGCATAACATGAGATACAGGCCAGTTATCATTAGATTTTTGTAGCCAAAAGGGGCCGTACCACCATAATGAGTGTTGTGGTAAATCTTTAGGAAGTAACCCACGCGACGCGCAATCAGCAGGATTATCTTCACTCGCTACGTGTCTCCAGTAATGAGAAGGCACTAATTCTTGTATCTGGGCTACCCGGTTGGCGACAAACGTCTTCAATCGATGAAGAGGTGTTTGTAACCATGTCAGTGTTACTGTCGAATCACACCATAGAAATACAGAAGAAAATTCCACCCTTTTTTCAAAAAGAGAGATAACATATCCCACTAGTTGGGCGAGTAAATGAGCTGCACTTAGCTCTAATCGAGGTACCGTGAGCCTTTTCAGGGGGGCTACCCGAGTCTTCGATATTACTTGCCGAATTAACACAGAGTCGTCGCTAAGTTGGCATCTCAAATAAACGACGGCGGCATAACCGTTCTCAGAAGCATCTGAGAAACCGTGTAACTCAAAGTTTCTCGAGTGTGTTATTCGTAATGCACGAGGAATTACAATTTCTCGTAGAGTATTAGCCGAGTCTGTAAAGGTTTGCCATAATTACAATTGTTCAGATGGACGTTGTTCATATCAGCTCAATCCTTTGATCCAGAGTAGTTGCATAAAACGTTTGGCCCACATAACAATGGGAGAGAGAAAGCCACAAGGGTCGTAAATCTGGGCAATGATACCGAGAATTTGACGTTTAGTCCTGGAATTGTGAGGAAAATTCAAATTATAGGTAAACGTATCGGTAGAGGGTGACCAGTGAAGACCTAATATAGTGAAATGTGGTTTTTACTGCCTTGAAGGAATACAGGGGTCTCTAAATGAGCATCAGGAAGATCTTGCAGCAGTTGACAGGAGTTAAATGTCCATTTCCGTAGTTCAAAGCCTCCGCGAGCCAGGAGCGAGATGAGTTGCTTACGGAGGCTCAAAGCCTTTTCTTCAGAGTCAGCTCCAGAGATGATGTCATCTACGAACGTCTGCGTGCGTAGAATATTTGCAGCTTCAGGATAGGAGTCACCTTCGTCTGCAGCGAGCTGATGTAAGGTTCTAATGGCAAGATACGGTGAACAATTCACTCCGTAAGTCACTGTCGCGAGCTTGTAGATTAAAGAGGGCTGATCTGGACTTTCACGCCATAAGATCATCTGATAGCACTGGTCATCAGGGTGCATTTTTACCTGTCTATCCATTTGACAAATGTCACAAGAAAAAACAACGTTATGAATCCGAAAATTTAGTAATAAATCACAAATATTCGTTTGCATCTTTTTGCCTGTTAATAAAATATTATTAAGAGAAATACCATTAGAGGTTTCAGAACTAGCATCAAATACAGTACGTAAACGAGTTGTCCTGATAGACTCCTTTAAAACACCATGGTGAGGAAGGAAGTAATGAGGTACAGTTAGATCAGTATTATGAGCGTATATCATGTGACCAGAGGCTAAGTAGTCAGCCATAAAATCAGTATATAGGGATTTAAATTGAGGTTGAGCACTAAATTTCTTCTCTAGAGAGTGCAGTCTTTTTTCTGCATTTAAACGAGATTGGCCCAGAGGAGGATGTTCAGTCTTGAATGGAAGTCGGACGCAATATCGGCCAGATTGGTCCCAAGTATGAGTGGCGAGAAAGTGATCTTCACATAATGTATCTTCTTGAGAAAGCTTAGACGCAGCAGGGCGTTCTTCCTGTTGCCAAAACCTTTGTAGTGAGTCGTGAAGGTCAATGTCGTTGACAACTAGAAGTGTAGTTGAAAATTGAGAGCTGGAGTTACTATGAAGATCACTGCCAGATAGACATGGTGCGTTACCCATTACTAAAAAGCCAAAGTGTGTGCCTATTACCCTGGGTAAACCAGGTCCGAGGTTATAAGATTCTTGAGTAAGTATGAGTGGAAATAAAGCACCACCAAGAAGAACGTCTATGCCTCCTGGCAAGTGAAACGTAGGGTCTGCCAAAATATAAGGACGAACCTTGGAAAGAACTTCAGAGTCTACTTGTGTGCTTGGTAGGTTAACACATATTTTTTCCAATATTAAAAATCTTCCATTAATTGAAATAACCTTTCCTCCAAGAGTTTCAACAGCAACTGAGGTGAGACCTTTTGAGCGTAAGGGTACCTGAGACAATCCTACCACACTATGAGTCGTCTTAGTACGAGGAGCACACAATAATTGAGCAGCACGCTCGGCGAGAAAACAAGATTGACTGCCAGAGTCAACAAGAGCACGAAATACATGAGTAATACCGTTAGACGAGGTATGCTTAACAAGTAGAGTGCCTAAGAGAACAGTATTAGAGATTTGAGACGTATTCTGCTTTTCTTGACAGGTCATAGTGATTGGAGAAGGGGTTATTTCCTGTTGAAGTGTCGGAGAGTCTTGACGCGAAGTTTGAGGTGTGGTCCGTTGCAGCGTAGAGTAATTTTCAAAATGTAATAATGTATGATGATTTTTTTGGCATTTGTAGCAACTAAACTTTGACCTACAGTCCTTAAGATGGTGAGTACCTAAGCATGAGGTACAACGCCCCTTTTCCTTTACAATTTTGAGACGGGATTTGGTGTCCTGACTCTTGAAGTCCGGACACGAATATACCTTATGGTCAATTTTATTGCATATAAAGCATGGATGAGGTTTAACATTAATGGAGGAGCCTTCTCCATAATTGTAGAACATCAGTGATACTTTTTGTTTAAAGTATTTATTTTGGGAACCAGAGGGGGTGCGTGATCCAGACGAGGAGGGTTTCGAGGTGATAGGAGAATGAAGATTGGCATCTTCAACTTCATTACATTCTTTATTTAAAAACTTAATAATTTCCGCTGCATCAGGTATTGTAGTGGAGTCAACTCACTCTTGAGTAACATTTGATGAACGGAAGTTTTCAAAACGGTTCCTAAGTTCACTATCCATTTTTCGTAAAAGCATAGCAGATAACAAAGGATTTTTACTAGTGATATCGACGTCAAGACCTTTAAGAGCTTGTATATTTTCTGAGTATAAATTTACAAAATTTCTCATTTGTTTAGGCGTGTTGTTTACAGAGGGCAAATCTAAAATTTGATTGAGGTGTAAAGTAACCAGCCGCCTCGGCGAGTGATATCTTTCTTTTAATAAGTCATAGGCCACTTTATAGTTAGCGTCAGAAATAGGGAGAGATTTATTTAGCGGTTCTCCTGAGATAACGCTCAATAAATATTGAAGTTTAGAAACTGCTGGTAACAATGCATTTTCATGAATGCTAGCGTTAAATATATTAATGAATGACATCCATTCGTGAAATTCACCATCGAAATGCTTGAGTTCAAGCTTAGGCTGTCGTATATGTAACTGAGGAGTAACTATTTCACATTTAGGCATTGTTGATGACATCTTACTTTCTATCGAATACACGGTAGAATTAACATAATCGACTAACTCGTTGATGCTGTTAAGAGGAGCGTAGTTGGGTTGAAAATTCGGGTTAGCCTGTATTTCTAGTTCATGATAAATGTCTAAAATATCAGAAAATTCTTCAAGAAGCCTATTTATAGATTTAGCGCGCACCAACAATTTTTGCAGAATTGACTTTTTTGTTAGATCAAAAATCGCTTGAATTTGACTAAATATATTGTCTTTCTTTGATTTAATAACTGCCAATATATTTTATTTTTTATATAGGTCTTAAGGCTCAAGATCCGGCCCGGCTGGACCAAATTTGTTTGGTAACAATAGTTTCGGAGGACCAATAATTATTATAATTATATAAACTAATAGATTGTACTTACGTGCACCGTGGAATACACACTATCACACTCGCGTATAAATAAGCGATTTCTGGCCAGAAAACTTGTTCGTATTCCACGCACTGGTCACATTCGGTATAAACATTAATAAAATAGTTACATTCACGTATTCTAGTACCTAAGGTACGGAGATTGAAAAAGTATAATAATATATTAGAACGTAGGGTATCGGTATACACTCTGGAAAGGTCTAACGTGCTCTGCCTGGTTCAAACTGCAGAGCCAATCTTATCACGGGTGAGCTTTGTCTGACTTTGGCGGCGGGTTTAAAATAAAAGAAATGAGTCTATATTAATTTTAAATACGTAACAATTACATTCAATTGAATTTACAATTCAATTATAATTCTTGTATTTGTATTTTGACTTAGTTCTATATATATATATATATGATATGTGATATGTTTTCTTGTAATATAGTTCATAAATTTAAAATGTTTCAAAAACAAGAATACTTTTAATGCATATATTTATTCAAAGCTTTGAATAAATATATACATTAAAAGTGTTCTTGTTTTTGAAACATTTTCAATTTATTAAATATTATATATATATAAATATATATATATATATATATATATATATATATATATATATTTATTTATTTATTTATTTATATATATATATATATCGTAATTTAATAGTGCCAGGATTATTACAGAAAAGTACATCTAAAAGATGTTCTCAGAAAGGGTTGGGAAAACAGCTTTTATAAGCAGGTTTCTGGTTAAGGGTTGTATATTTTACAGAAACTCATTAAGGGCAGTCACTGATTAAAGATGAGTCCGCTAAAAGAGATGCGAACAGATTGAATAGTTGCCAACGCTGAGTTTTGATGTACGAAGTGGGGAGGCCTATTAGTTTATACATAGAGCTGTGGCTGTAAGAGCAACAGACAGGCCTTTTGAAGTTTCCTGTATTACTGCTGCAACCTAAGGTTATGCTCTATACTATATTTTGGAGGGTATCCATTTGTAAAATGAATGTCCAGTGATTCAGCACATGGTAATGGTTGTCGCTAAATCCACACAAGATTGTATTGAGCTGATAACATTTCGTTTATATAGTTTATTTTGACGTCTTATTCAATTCCTTCTATTAGTTCACATTTTCCTTATATATGTATATATATATATATATATATATATATATATATATATATATTCTTGATATTTTACGTTATCCATTGTTTTCTGTTGCACTGACTTTATTAAGTTAATATATTACTATTGTAAGTAATTTTATCCACCATTAAGTGCAATGATTTTACCTTGAGTGATGAGGCGCCATTCGGTCACTTGACCATTGTCGAATCACTGATTACTTTTTCTCAATTTTTCTGGTGCGGATAGTCGGTCAGTCGTGTTGGTAATTGTTGACGCCATATACGTTTCCTCTTGAGTCTTGTGTATAATGTTTTTTGAATAGTATGTCTTCTGTATATGTTGTTTGTAGATTCATTAAATTGTTGTGTATGTTTTTATAAATGTGGTATTTTTCTAGTGAGTTTAGTTCTATTGTGTTATTATTTATTTCAACCTAACCATACTAGAAATAAATAATAACCCAATAAAACTAAACTCACTAGAAAAATACCACATTTATAAAAACATACACAACAATTTAATGAATCTACAAACAATTTAAACAGAAGACATACTATTCAAAAACATTATACACAAGACTCAAGAGGAAACGTATATGACGTCAGCAATTACCAACACGACGGACCGACCATCCGCACCAGAAAAATTGAGAAAAAGTAATCAGTGATTCGACAATGGTCAAGTGACCGAAAGGCGCCTCATCACCCAAGGTAAAATCATTGCACTTAATGGTGGATAAAATTACTTACAATAGTAATATATTAACTTCATATATATATATATACGTTTGTAAAATACTTCTTATTCATCAACTCAAGTTTAAATAGATTTTTTATACTTGTAGGGGATGAAACGATGTTAATACAGTTTTTTTAAAATGATAACTAATTAATTAAAGTTAATGAATTAATTTTAGTTTTATATGGCATAATAACGTTTCACAAAAGGGGTAAGGTATGCAATATTGTTATTTCATCCCATTTCGGATTACTATAAGTAATAGCATAAAATTTCATAAAACAGCTGACTTTATGTAGTGTATGGCTAGAAAAGCTGTTTTAACACATGTACTATGTTACTTCATTACTTGTAATTACTTAAAAAAAATAACAAAAATAATACTTTGTTGTTAACCTAAGTAGGGGCTGATATAACATTTGTTTATATTACTCGTTTATACATTTAAAATTGGTTCATTACTGGAGCAATAAATTGTATAACACACAATAAAGTTCATGTTAATAATATGTCAAATTAAAGGCTTTGTTATTATCCAGCATCAATAATACGTATGGGAAAATAGTTCTTTTGTGTTATAAAATGGCTCAAGCATGGGTTGTTAAATAAATGTCTTTTGGATCTGAGACAGGAATTGATCTGTTAATGTAGTGGAGACTTGTGTGATGCAGATCCTGTTTTATATTGGTTTTTTCTCTTAAATTTCTTCTATTAGCCCACACTCTCTTTATATATATTTTTTACAAATTCTCAATCGTTAATAAAATACGTTTTAACTCAACCAATCAAGTTCAAATACATTTCTTTCGACATATACCGGATGGCCATTGATGTTAATACAGATTTTCAAATATTTAATCCATAATTAAATTGTAAAAAATGGGGGTTGAGGTCGGATTCGAACTGAGCATCTTCATGTTCTACTAGTGCATTGGCACTGCGCCAACCTTCCCATTGCTAGAAATGCATTTCTCAAAGGGGTATATGAATTTTTCTTTTGCCCGCACCGGGTTGTGGTCGAAACCCTCATTGGACAACGTTATAGTGTTGCCATGGGTAACACATTATATTACAAATATTGGTCTAGGATTAGAAATAAATGAAAAGAATAAAATACACCAGCAAACTGGATTAGCTGTGCTATACCTAACTGCAGAAACGGACAATGCGAAAGGAAAGCGAAAAGACACAATGGAACAAATGGAAGCTAATAAAAAAAAGAGTAAAATAGTGACAAACAAAAATATTAGTCCATCAACAGGCATAGAAAGGAAATGGAAAATTGCAGGGAAATTTGCCTCCTATTTTACCACTTAATAATACTATTCTGATATATTTCTACACATATTACTATTATATGTAATTATTAAAAAAAAAATTCGTTGTTACGTAGGAATCGACTTAATTTTTTAAAATATACCTCTTATCATTGTAATGAAAATGTAGATCAATGGACAAAACATTCCGAAATTGCTTCTGCTATGAAAAAGGATGCTAGAAATAAATCTGTATGAAAATATCTGTACTTAAATTAATTTGCTTTCTAGGAATTTCTGTCATAATATTGTGTACAATGTAAACAAATTTCTCTATAAAGTAAGCATAAAATTAGGCCTTACTTACACCGCATGTAAAATATTTTTTTATTTTTATAATTATTGTTCAAATGACTGATTTTCATTGCAAATACAATTTTGTATTCAAAACTTCGTTTAACAGGTTTTAATATTTTTATAACTTTCTACAATGAATACTTTTTTCATTCAATAGTTACTTGGAACACATAATATAATTTACAATGCACGCATGTTGTTACAAAACAGGTTTCTTATAAACTCTTATAAGAATACAATATTTATATTATTCATTCAATACAAAGACACATAACGTACATAATTTTCGTTATTTATACGTCTAATGACAGATTTCTATTCTAATAAAGATAATTGTAAATCGTAATATATATGCATAAAAATGAATGAATGTATGTATGTCTGGCCTTTATGCATTAATAATCGACTGATCCGATCGCAATGAAACTTTTTGAAATTGTTGAGTAAATTACTGGGAAGGTTTCTGACATAGTAAGTCTCTAAGGTGAAACCAGGGAGAGCACAGACGGCGTGACCCTCAAAAACCAAATCACTTTAGCAGAAAAGTATTAAACGGTGCTAGGTTTTTAGCAAACTAAAGCGTTCCCTCCTCAGATTGAATTCTGCTTCAGGGATTTTAATCAAGATGCTTGCTTCTCATATTTTGAAAACAATTTGTCAAAATTTAAATATAATGAAATCATTGTGTATCAGTGTAAAATAAAAAGTTTAATAAATAATTGCAGTTCTTAATATATATATATATATATATATATATATATATATATATATATACGTTTTATTTTACAGTGAAAGAGAGTGAAGAACCAATACACACACACACACATGTACACACGCACGCACTCACGCACACACGCACACAAGCACGCACGTACGCGCACACGCACACAAACCCACCCACGCACATACAGTGTAACGGTCTGGAAATTAATAATTTCCTATTTTTTAAATAATTTTAATATTTAAATAATAAGATTTTAATTTACGGTATAAGGAAACGTTGCAAAGCGTCAAGAAGTCAGTAAAATTTTGAATAAGTATTATTAAGACAAATTAAAAATTATGATAGCATGAAACTGTAATAACTAACTAAATTTGACAAACGGGAGTGCAGTGAAAATTTTCTAAGTGGCGAAAAATGCTAACTTGAGAACTAGGTCACGTAGAACTATCACTGACATTTTGAAATGAGCAGCAAGATCCAAAATGAACAATAGTGAAAACTAAATTTTAGAAACTTACATAACAAAAAAGTTACAGCCATTTTTGTTCTAAAACAGATAACAAAATTATGCAGGTTGAATCGAATACGTTGTTCAACCCACCCGTACAAGAAAAGAAGCACGGAGATAGAGACGAGGTTAGAGCAAGGGGAAAGGGTTACATAGCCGCAATAAATACATGAATTTAGGGACCTGTAAGGCAGTCTGTAAAAATGTTTAATACGAGGTGCTAACGGCCGTAGTGTCGGATCGCGCCTAGAACCATCATAAAGCCAGATGGTACCAAACCATTACGCTTCCGCCGTCTAAGACCATGCATGGACAAGGGCTCCAGACTCAGCCTCCAGGACACGGAAATGGAGAAAGACTTCCATCGACTGACCAGGGATGGCAACTTCCGATGTCCAGGGACCAGGGAATCCAGACGAGAGGACTCTAGGACCGGCAGGGAAATCCTTGGCAAGTCATTTTCTCTATTATATACGAACTAACGTCAAATTTAGTCAGTTATAATTATTAAATTCAAATTACCAATTAAACTTAAACAATGACTTCATTCTATGTTGAATAATTAAATAAATCTTAAAAGTAGTAAAATTAATTAGTATAACAAAAATGTTTAAATAATGAATAATAAATATTAAATTTACATAGTGGTTTTGGCCATAAGCCAATCATTTTCAACAAGACCAGATTTATTTTATTATATATATATTTTTTAAAATTATTTATAATAAAATGTGAATTTACCAATTCAATCTTGAAATGAGAAGATACATTTTTTTATTATGTTAAATTTGGAAATAATTTTGTTTAAAAATGTGTAAATGTAATTAATGAATTATATATGAAATGTAGGATTTAAATATGTGAAAAATAACGATTTTTTAATTAATAATTTGTGAAGATAAAGAGAGAGTTAAATGTATTTTATTTAAAAAGTTAATTATTTTAGTTAAAAAATCAGTAATTAAATGCATTATAAAAACTTACAGTAATTTGAATTTATCCTGTGTTGAACAACCAATAAAACCTTTTAGTTTTTTCCAACTGATAAATAATGATTATAAAATCAAAGTACAGTTTTAATTAAATTTCATTAATTAATAAATATATAAAATTAAGAGCCTAATGTTTCTTCAAACGAGTTCTCTCCTGAGAACAATTTTATTGAGCTATTCTAAAAATAAGTTGGCTTTTGTATTGAAGCCCAGAGATGATGTCTACTGGCAGATCATGTTTAAAGAACACATGAGCCTTTAAAAAAAAAGCCTTTAAACATGATCATATTTTGCACGTCCCCTTGCTGTGTCTGCAGATCTCATGAAGTGGGTTAAAATTCTAGGAAAATTTTGTGTGTTCATATAAATGTTGTTTCTTTCCAGCTGACTATTTTACTGACATGTGTGACTATATACAGACCTAAGAAACTTGCCAACCATCTTAGGGAAGGTCATATAAACGTCAAGGTAGAAGTCAGTGGGAATAGGCTTGCATTTAGGCGTGGTCACAAGATAAAATTTAGGGATCTTAACACGGTACACAAAACGGTGTGAGCAGCAGATATATAAATATATAATTGTGTCAACGAAGCGGGGGGACGTTGCAACACACACACACACACACACACACACAAACATAATACAAGTATTATTTCTCAAATAGAACAAAAAGAGAAAAAGAGAGAGAGAGAGGGGGCGGTAGAGGAAGAAGGAGGGAGAAAGAGGAGAGAGTGGGGGACTAATAATCATTAGATTGTTTCACTTTGACAAAATTACTTACTTATTTACAAAGGTCAATGTAATTTGTATAATTTTATGTCCTCCTGGTTTTTTCTTGCTAAACATTGACTATGCGCAGTATAGGCTTACTTCCAAATTGAGTATTGGCCACGATATTCACTTTTATCTATCCCATTTCTTTATCAGTAAAATAATACAAAAGCACAATTTTGTTCATTGAAACAAGTTTTCCAAATCAACGGGACCAAATTTTAAAATGTATATATACGTAATATTTTTCTTCCCACTGCTGACAAAGAAGTTTGTGAATATTTCGGAAAGATTCTATTTATAACTGTAATTGTAAAAATAATAATTAATTAATATTTGTATGGAAAGTAAATGTGTCATTATATCTGTAAATCATTTTACGATATTTTACGGTATTTTTTTCGCAGGTGCGACCAAAATAGTAGCCTAACACAATTACTGTTTTAAGTATTACGTAATATGGATCGTGTAGCAGCCATATAACCATTTGTTCATGTCTGCGGCTTCTGTAAGGGCAGGTTAAACCAACTCAAACTTAGAGAGAAACTAGAGTTTGTAGCAGATAAAATGAGTTAAATGATGATGGATTGTGTTTGTGAAAAACTAGAAGCATGTTTCATTATCTAAAAAAGTCATTTACTAGGAAAAGGGTATTGAAAGTATAAAACTTGTATTTGCAAAATAGTAAAATCTTTGTACTTTTACAAAATTAGATTTTGGTATTCCCCTTCGAGTCTTGTTTGGGATCCACATTGCTTTCGTTTTCCTGGTAAAGTTATGTACTGTGCTAACACTTACTGCGCCTGTTTGTGCTACAAGCTATACCCTTCGGCTTCACTAATAGTGTTATCAATTCGAGTTTTTAAGTGAAATAGTTGGCAAAACTGGTTAAGCAGGACGTTGCTTGACACTAAGCGTTTTACAACTGTTCTACCCACTTATAATCCGATTCTCCACGGTTCATACAACTTTCATCAAACTCTAGAATCATTCCATAAAACCTCTTTGCTGATTTTTCACCTCCATAAAACATTAACGTAATATAGTCGTTGAATATATATGTGGATAAGTAAAAACCAATTGTAATATTTACCGAAATAATCTTTTTTGGCTATAAACAAATACTTTTTTTACGAAATTGTTGTCTGGTAATTCCGGCGATACCATCAAAGTATTAAAATGACCAAATGCCTCTTACAAACTGCATTACTCTTCATTTATGCATTAATTTCTCTCTTTAGGTTATGATTGAAACTTGTAATTATATAATTAAATATTTTATATTTGTTGATTCCATCTTTACATAAGCTACTAGTTTTTAACTAAAATGTTCAGAGTTGACAATGGGGCACATCTCATGAAACGGCCATCCTCAACAGTTATAAAATAAGTGCTACTAATAGGCAAGTGTAACATATTTATAAGTGTTTTTAGGTTAATATTTTATATAAAGTAGATTATATATTGTTACTACAGTTCCATTAAAAAAACAGGAGGTTATAGGCCTACGCGTACATTTGCTCTCTCTCTCTCTCTCTTTCTCTCTCTGTATGGTGACTATATATGTATACCCATGGGGGAATTTGCATTCACTAAATGGGTAAATTAAGAACTTAAATACTAGTGTTTTAAAAAACATAACCTTGAAAGCGATAGGATCAAAAAATTATTTTTCCTTAAAACAAAAGTAGAGCATTCCAATATTCTTATCATTTTTTTTCAAAGTTGAAAAATATAAACTAGTTTTGAAGTTCCAAAAGAGAGAACGTGTATACGTTAGACAGAAGAAGTCTTCTTTAAACATAACCCTGGTTGCCATGGATACCGTGAGTTCAACAGTTTCAGTGGAGATGTTTAAACGATTTGAAAAGATGCTTTTCAGAAGTCTTGGAAACGTAGAAAGTGGTGAATAAAATCTCTCTTCAAAGAGATTCCTTATTTCTCTGTATTATAAAGGATTAAATCGCGGTGAGAGAAGCGTACGATATTTCTTTACCAGTATGAATACAGCATTTCGTTATGTAAATTGAAAACATTTGAAAAATAACCAGTAAACTTGCATAATAAACGCTCTTAGTACTAAAACGTTCTAGATAATTGTAGAGCTTAAATGGAAGTTTGTAAAATGAAAACGGATATTGCAATTAATAATATAAATATATAACACCTAAGAATTTAAATTTTATTTTAAAATTTGTATTGTTCAACTAAATTTACAATAATTGTTACAATTACACATTTTTAGGCTATAAAATCATTTCTGGATACTGGAAAATCACAGATAAATTTTCTTGATTGAAATAATTTGACTCGAACAGTTTAGATGAGAGCGATATGAATGCTGTATTTTATATCGGTATTTTCGATTTGTAAAATGATTGTGCTTAAGTTTACTTCTACTTTTATGTCAACCAACGGAAGGGGATTTTTTCAACTGACCTGTTTTCATCCACCTTTATCTCTCACAATTTCAGACAAATTGATAAGTTATAGAAGAGCTGCAAATCGATCTATTTATACAACTGCATCTACATTGTTTGATATCTGTGACGTATAATTGGGCTATTGTTATGATAATCATCTTTAAAATAATGTTTGTAATATAATATAGTTACAAATTTTAAAAAAACGCTGAATTTGTTTCCCATGGTAAGACTTAAACTTTGTAATAGGTAAACGTAAACTTTGTAAAACGTAAACTTTCAGCAACTAATCATAGGTAAACTAATTTCAAAGAAACTTGCTAGGGCAAAACGTTTTCCTCAACAAATCGCAATCATCAGCACCTCACATTGTCTCAGTGATAACTTGATATTTGTGATCGTATTCTTTCTCTCTTTCACACACCCCTGTCTGTCTTTCTAAACCTTCCTCTCTTTCCCTCTATATCTCTTCTCTTTCACACTCTCTCTCTCTCTCTCTTTTCTCTCTTTCTCTCTCTCTCTCTCTCTTACTCTCTCTCTCTCTCTCTCTGTCCCTCTACCTCTACCTCTCTACCTCCCTCCCAAAACCAACAACAAAACTCTATTGATCCAACAACAATAATACAGTAATGCAAAAATAATACTCAGTTAATCCAACACGAATAGAGTGATTCATTTACCACTCTAGAATTACAACTACATGCTCTAGTATACCGACATCAGTACTCAAGTGATGCAACAAAAAATGCTATAGTTATGCAAAAATAATACTCAGTTAATCCAACACGAATAGAGTGATTCATTTACCACTCTAGAATTACAACTACATGCTCTAGTAAACCGACATCAGTACTCAAGTAATGCAACAAAAAATGCTATAGTTATGCAAAAATAATACTCAGTTAATCCAACACGAATAGAGTGATTCATTTACCACTCTAGAATTACAACTACATGCTCTAGTAAACCGACATCAGTACTCAAGTAATGCAACAAAAAATGCTATAGTTATGCAAAAATAATACTCAGTTAATCCAACACGAATAGAGTGATTCATTTACCACTCTAGAATTACAACTACATGCTCTAGTAAACCGACATCAGTACTCAAGTGATGCAACAAAAAATGCTATAGTTATGCAAAAATAATACTCAGTTAATCCAACACGAATAGAGTGATTCATTTACCACTCTAGAATTACAACTACATGCTCTAGTAAACCGACATCAGTACTCAAGTAATGCAACAAAAATATCTTAGTAATCCAATAACTTACTATAGTACTCCAACATCAATACTCTAATAGTCCAAAAACAATAGTCTATTTATCAAACATCAATAGTCTAGCAATCCAACAAACAAAAATAACAGCCACACACTTAAAATATTTTACACTGACATATTATTTGACAGTAATAAAATTATTATTTTAATGTATGTTAATGATATGGATAGAATTGTTTACAAAAATACTTGGAATGGTGAAGCTTATCATAGTACTATAGTTCTTTAGATTCTATATAATGGCTTAACATAATATCATCAAATATTAACATTCTTTAGCTCTTATATTCTTTCTTTATCATAATATAATATTTATAATATATCTGGGGGACAATTAACAAATGGAATTTCAGTAAATTCACTTAATGGCTTCTCTGTGACGTCGCTAAAACATTTCTGTACATAATCTTTGGTCAGCAATTGATGGTAGGTTTTGATATCTCTTGTGAATAGAACTACAAATTCTGCAACACAGCAAGAAAATTTGTTAAATATCATTTTGAGACGCACAGTACAATTATATACAAACTCTTGCTGGAAATATTTACACAATTATTTACATTTCACTAACACAGTTATCATAATCACAAATTTACAAGTGTATTAACCTCATGAACTATAAATAATCAGTTCATTTTTAGTCTTCTGATTTGGGAATTTGAGCAGAGATTAATCGACCTCTGTAAATTGAACGGTAAACGTTTAGATTAAGGAACCCGGCCATAGCACCTAATACTAATTAAATTTGGACTAAATAAAATACAGAATAGTAAATAATAGGCTAAAAAAGAGTAGACAATAATAATTTACACATAGATAGAACAAATTGTAGTTCGTAAGATGTATTAAACAAAACTATACCAAAAATATTGTTAGCCTAAATGACCGGAGTCAATAGGACGGTAATAGCTTAGTTTAAGGCACCAAAATACCTAATATTACATAAATGTTACCTAAAAAAATAAAGAACAGTCAAAAAAGAAAAAGAAATGTAAGTAGAGTAACTAAGGCCTAGCTAGGGAAAATTGTAATTCTTAGAATTTACGAAAAATAATCATAGCCCCAAATTGCATGGCATAAAATTTAGGATAAAGTGAAGTTATATTGGGCTCGGCAAAAATGCAGAGGGACATTGTTTATAAGATCTTGCTATACTGAGTAAACAGCGCTGCCGTCGTAAATTTATATGAGAAAAAAACAGTAAATTAAATAAATTTGAAAAAAATATAGGTAAATAAATTATTAAAAAGAAAGATAAAAATTAATTCTAGACATTGTGTTAATTAAAAGACTTTCTTAAAAATCGAGAAGAAATAAGTTAAGTAAATACAAGCATAACGGGTTGGAGAGTATAAATAACGAACATGGTTACCTAGGGAACTCTGTTGCCATTGGTGGAAAACTACGCAATGTGAGGGTGACGTAAGGAGTATGGTTTTTCGGAAAATTAAGAGTCCTTTACGAGGTGACGCTAAACAGTCGAGACCAATCCACGAGCAGTCGTGTTTTAACATCAGGTAACCTTAAGGTGCAAATATGTTGTAATACAACACTAAATAATGTTTCGATGTGACACGGGAGTATAAAGATATTTGTGTAAAGAAATGTCCAAATAACATTATCTCAAACCAAGAAAATGCCTGAACGCCGAATTTTGAGATTTTCACGGACGCCATCCAGTGAGAAGACATAGTAACTTCAAAAAAGAAATGGACAAGGCCCAATAACCAACCACTTTTGGAAGATATTTCACCTTTTTGCAGTACAAAGTTGTATAAGCAATCTATTTTTCTTTTTAATAAATCTGTATTTCAAAATATATTAATTTCTAGTCAAAATTAGGTAAACATTGAATAGCCTTAAGTTACCTAAATTACCTTATAAATATTCCAAATTGACTTTCCATGTAACCGTTTGTTTGATATAGGAAGTAATGTTTTACGTTTAGATGACAAAACTAATATGGCTTTGTTCTTACATAACTGATAGGAATCACCTATTGACAATAGCAGATAATTGGTAAAATGAGTGAAATAAATATAGCCCGTGTTGGAAAGCATAGCCGATCGTTACTTGATAGGTTAACCTTAAAATGGTTAAATATTAACAAGACTCTGATGTATTTGAAATTTCAACTTTGATAAACAAAAATATATGCGAAATTAATTATGATAATGATAATTGGTTAGATGGTTAGAATATGTTAGGAACTTCAAGCTTTTTGATAATATCAGGAAAGAATAGGGTGTGTGTGTGTGTGTGTATATATATATATATATATATATGTGTGTGTGTGTGTGTGTGTGTGTGTGTGTGTGTGTGTGTGTGTGTGTGTGTGTGTGTGTGTGTGTGTGTGTGTGTGTGTGTGTGTGTGTGTGTGTGTGTGTGTGTGTGTGTGTGTGTGTGTGTGTGTGTGTGTGTGTGTGTTATAGGTATACGTATATATATTTGTGTTAATGATTTAGACTTATTAAGGAGACATATTCTACACTATTATCCTGAAACAAGATAGGTAGGTTAAATGTAATCTCAGGTTTTTTTAAAAAATAAAATGCAAAATCCTATAAATGTACTAGTTAGTAACAAATACAGATGTGAAATAGAAAAGTTATTATTCAATTAGCTTTGTTTTTCATTTAAGATTAAATAATTCCCTGGGTATCCAATTCTAGAATTGCACACAAAATTCCTAAGTCTAAATCGAACGAAATACTACGTATTTTAGGTTGAACATGAATGATTTGCTACAGCCTATCTAAATAAAGAAGTGTAACGTATGAAAATGATACTTATGATTTGATTTATAAATAATTTTGTTCATGTGTTTAGAGTTTTATTTATAATTTGAAAAAAATCATTTCGTTGTTATTTAAAATTCAAATAAAAAAGTTGGAGTAATCTGGGACAGGGCCTAGTACCCGTGGAGTTTGTCACCGCCCGATGGAGAGATTCAAGAATGGAGTCAAGTTCCAACAGGCTTCTTAATCCTCTTGGTGTCATGTAGGAAAACACACACTACAAACTATGTTTTTATTGAACTATTTACCTGAAGTAAAATCAGACGTGATGTCAGCACACATATAGATCGTTGCGAAACTGATATAGTCTGTGCACATTATTGTAAAATCATAGGTGTAGTTTCCAGGTTCATCTGTGAACAATCAGCATGAGGAACAAGTTATATAAAAAATATTGTTTGAAGGAAATTCCTACTTAAGTTAACAAAGAACAATTTTGTTTAGTTCCCTAGAGCACTATTTATGAAACTGTGTGGTAACCATAGCAACAGTTTAAGGTTGTGCAGTACAGGTTTCGACGACAACCAGATTATGGAAAATATTTCATATAGATCTTTGTGAACATATTTCTAAGTATTGTAAAACTGGCGCTGTGCCAAAGCGCGTTAGACTTTGAAAATTAGAATTTTCAGTTCTATTCCAACTGGACCCCGAAAAATTTATAACTTAATTATGGAATAAATATTTGAAAAATACTGTATTAACATCAATTGCAATGCAATATAGGTTGACAAATGTATTTGAACTTGATTGGATGCATAAAAACGTATTTGGTTAACGATTGAATATTTGTACAAGATATATATATCAGAATAGTGTATATATAATGAAAGGAATTTAACAAAAATACTAGTCTAACTTATTTGATCAATTAATGCAGTTAATAAATATATAAACACAAAATTAGGACTAAATGAGAATTCTGTCTCGACAAAATGCTTTGAGAATAGATAACTCGATCAAATAATGCAGTTATTAAATATAAAAACACAAAATTAGAACTAAATGATAACTCTATGTCAACCAAATACTTTGAAAATCGCTAACTCGATCAATCAAAACAATAGTTTGAAATGGTAAAATTATTAAACTTTATATAAAACAAACTTCCTCCTAGATAACAAACAATAAAACGGTTGTTTATGGACATTATTAGTGTTTTTAAAGAAAAAAATGAAATCGACACTATATCATAACTTAAAAAGCCCTCAAGTTATTAAAACGCCTTTCGTAAGATTCATATAGACGTTAAGAAATATTTACATCTTTGTACACTACATAGGTATCCTTGATTCAGTGAGTTACATATTTGTGGGCGTTATCTTGTAACTACGTAACAACAAACCCCCTCCCGTGTGTTCAAGACCCACCTAGAAGAATATAACCTGGCCAAAGCAAACTCTACGGAAACTTTAGTTGTGAGTTAGAGTTTATAGTAGAGAGACTCACTAATGATGATGCCTTGTCATTGGAACGCGTATGAGTCAATAAATGATTAATTTAGCTATATTTCGGCTGATTTCACGTTAGCTAAAACAAAACTAATATTTTTGCGACATGCTAAATTATGCGAAATATTTAAAATCATAGAATATTTATGTATCTATAAATATATATATTTAACCAGATATGTTTTAATGACAAAACCATACCATAAAATAGGACTTACAAAATAATTTTAGAAACCCTTTCCGAGGATCTGGCAAGTGGTATGTGCCTCTAAAGTCGGAAAGGTCGTTAGGTCTGAAATATAAATATATAGTTTTAAAAACGTTGTTTATATATATATATATATATATATATATATATATATATATATATATATATATATATATTTATATTTATATATTTATAAATATATTATTGGATATTCATTAATATATATACATATATATATATAGCTTATTTAAATCAATATATCTATTAAATCTATATTTTTAGCACGTTGTCTCAACTTGCTTCTCTATTATAAAAATTGTTATATTTCTATTGTAATATAAATATTAAATTATTAGGATTTTATATATTTATAACAAATATATAAATACATAAAATATATATATAAATATAAATATACATATAAATATATATATACAAATATATATTCAATTAAATAAATAAATATTTACTGTAAATTGCGATAAAACATATAAATAAATATTATATAATGTAGATATATTAAATAATATAAATATATTGATAATATTACAAATAAATGATATAATTGGATTATATTTATATATATATATATATAATTATATTAAATAAGGTGATATGTTTTCTTGTATATATAGTTAATAAATTAAAAATATTTCAAAAACAAGACATAAAAACAATGAATAAATATATTCATTAAAAGTATTCTTGTTTTTGAAATATTTTTAATTTATTAATTATATATATATATATATATATATATATATATATATATATATATATATATATATATATATATATTTATATTTATATCCAATTACATAAATTAATAATAAATGTTATACAATTGTAATAAAAGTTTTAATAAAAAATATAAATAAATAATATTTAATGTAGATATATTAAATAATACAAATATATTGATAATATTACAACTAAACTATATATTTACATACTGAATATCATATATATATTTATATTCAATGATATAAATAATTAATAAATATTATAAATTTCTAATAAAATTTTAATAAAAAATATAAATAAATAATAGATATGTAATAATATAAATAAATAAAATAATTTAAAAATAAATAATATAGATATATATAAAACAATAATATAAATATACTGGTATTATAAATAATATAATTATATTATGAAACTACAAATATAAAAAGTATTTATTTACATAATTAAATAATTAATGATGAATAATGTAAGTATTTAATAAATAATAAAAATTAGTAACAATGACTTTTCGAGTAGGAGCTAACAAACCCATATATTTCGAAAACCTCCCATCTATCACGTCTGTGTATGCCTTGGTCTAAGTGCAAATAAAACACCCCGCAGCTGGTGTTTTGGTATAATTCGAACTCAACCGGATTCGGTGCCACAAAAACAGCTTCAAACCAAGCCCCTGAAAACTTAAGAGTTCGTACATTAGACTCTAACAAAATACATAACAAAGTTCTTGCAGGGGAATTTTAAAAAGGAAATACAAACAAGTTAAGAAAACAAAATCTACGTTATAGATTGAATAAAAGTTGAAATCCCTTTGTGAGGGTTTCATAAAATATCACCAACTTGAGATAACTTGCGTTTATCACATCCTGATATGATTTTCTGTATATACTGATTATTTATAAATGGATTGAAACTCTTTCTGACCAAACTTTGATAGGTTCCTTTGCACTTCAAGTGACCAGATGTTAAAAACGTTTACAGCTTCATTTTAAGAGGAAATCAAAGTACATCCTTCTAGGGGAGTCTTGAGGACAAAAATGAGTTTTAATATAAAAAATTATTATCTTATTATATTAAAAATTAGATCAAATTAAACTTAACAATGCATGACCGAGCGCGTGCAAGTCGATTAATCAAGATATGAATTCAACCCAACTTACAATGCGCTGTCAGTAGAGATTTAAAATAGTCCTTCGTAAAATTGTTTTATACGAAAAACGTTTTCAAATTAAAATAATTTGATATACTTTTCGTGAAAGAGTAGAAACAAATCAATAAATTTATTAAAACTGCAACAAATATTTTAAAATACAATTGTAAATTATTCAGAGAAAAAAATATATATATAACTTAAAGGAATATAATTAATAAAAATAAAATAAATATAATTAATAAAATACACTACATATAGAAAAGCAAGAGACTAAATAATAATAAAATAATTGGTAATGTGTTTTTACTGTTAGTAAAACGTTATTAGGTTAGAGGTGCACTTTTATGTGTCTAGAAATAATGTCAAAATGTGCCCAGTGATATGGACAAACTTTAGAGCCATAAGTCTATAAAGTAAATGCAAGTAATTAAATAACAAAAATATTTGGCCGTAGTTAGAAAAAAAAGGAATATATGTAGTTTGCAACTATACAAAAGAATTAAAATGTATTAGAATGAAATAATTCCAGTAATATTTATTTTCTGAGTGCCCAACTCAGCCTTCCCTCGTTTTTACCATCCTCTAGCAAACTCCCTCCGTAGCACGCACATGAGGGTCGTTAGACGAGGGTAGTAACCCTTACGCGGGTAACGGAATTACGAAGGATTATTATTTACAAAGCTTTTTGCTGGAACATTACAGTGAACTAAAGTGTTGAGGACAGTACCTGTCCGGTAGCGACTTCAAAAGCCTGACTTTTAGAATCCTGTCAATAAAACGCCCTAGATCGTGCAGAAAACCTGGGTACCCAATCCTTACAATTACCTTTTTTTCAGAAAATAACCCAGTTTTTTACATATTGATCAACATTTCAGAAGTAGAATGAACTCTTTTTCTATAGACTGATAAATGAAGTCTTCTTTTCAGAAGTATAATGAACCCACTTCTCTAAAGATTGATTAACATTTCAAAAGTAGAATGAACCCCTTTTTTTATAGATTGATCGCCTTTTTTAGAAATATGATGAACCCATTTTTTAAAGATTGATCAACATTTCAGAAGTAGAATGAACCCACTTTTCTATAGATATATCAACATTTCAGAGGTGGAATAAACCCCAATTTTATAGACGGATCAATATTTCAGAAGTATAATGAACCCACTTTTCTAAAGTTGATCAACATTTCAGAAGTAGAATGAACCCACTTTTCTAAATAATTATAAACATTTCAGAAGTAGAATGAACCCCTTTTCTATAGACTGATCAACATTTCAGAAGTAGAATGAACCCCTTTTCTATAGACTGATCAACCTTTCAGAAATTAGATGAACCCACTTTTCTAAAAATTGGTCAACATTTCTGAAATAGAATGAACCCCTTTTCAATAGACTGATCAATTTTTGTTCAGAAATATAATGAACCCTTTATCAGACTGTTATCTATTCACCTATGAAGGCGACATCGCCACCGAAACTAGTACGTGTTATGAAACTATTGTGCGGTGATATTTCGAATGAACTCTTTTAATATTTACCGAATAGTTACATCTAATGTTTTCTCAGCGATTGCATAGACTTGCATTACAACACGTGTAAATAGTAGGCCAAGCCTATATAGTGCCTATACTATACATCCTATAATGATGTTTCACAAATTATGATGCATACTCATGTTTTAATAGAGAACATTATATTTATTAAAATAGAAATTTAACATACACACTTACCTTGTTAAGCGAAAATTGGTTCAGAGGTCTTGGGCTCCGGCACTTGTTTGCATACACAGTACTAGACAGGAATAAAGCTAAAAGTAGTTTTACAACTATCATTCTGCAACACAAGAAGACAAAATCATAATAAAATGATTACCGATGTAAATGGAATAACTGTTCTAATTCATTTCCTTTTATTTGCTCACATCCTTCTTATGAATATATTGTTCAAATTTCCAATCATTAATAATATACTTTTTATTCATCCACTCAACTTCAAATACATTTTAAAACTTGTATGCATAGTGGATGACATTTGGTGTTAATACAGATTTCAAGCTATAATTCATGTATTAAATTTAAAAATTAAATTTAGTTTTGTGCGGAAGAAGAGCGTTTCATAAAAGAGACAAGGTATACAATATCGTTATTTCGTCCCATTTAACTAAAAAAGAAGTAATAATATTTGATCTCATAAAACAGTTAATATTTTTATAGTAGAACAGCTGTTTTAACGCATAGGTTGGGTTACTTTATTTAAAATAATTGTAATTATTTAATAAAAAGTAACTAAAATATAAATTCTCTTTCTTAACCAAAGTAGGAATTGATTTTAAACAGTTTGTGTTTATATTAATTGGTAAATGATAATATCTTTAAAAAAAGTATTATCAGAGTATTTGTTATTTTAACATCCTGCAGAATCCGGTATTTTAAGCATGGATTAGCTTTACTAGTTGCATTTACCCAGTGAACTGGAGGAGGAAGGAAACATCTGGTGGGTGAGTGCGGAAGTGCATGCTACGCTTAGAAACAACGCTATGAACCAGTGGAAAATATTAAAAAATTTTATGAATTTGATAAAACTAGAAGCAAACAACGACAAATTACAAACTTTTGTATTTACTCTCGCTGATATACGCCTGAAATAGTTACTGCTATATGCCCAAAAAATTAATTATTTAGGTTCATTTTGAAAATTATTTCAAAACATTATTATATATATTTTTACACAATGCTCGGCGAGGAGGGATTTACAAATAAAGTTTTTAATAGTGAATTTATAAACATATAGATACAACGTTTTTTAAAATATTTTAAAAGGTTTAAGTCAGTACACGTATTAGTGATGTGTTTATAAGCAAATCTAAATCTACAAATTAATGTTTTTAGTGTGGCAATATTATATCTAATATGTTGTACTGATTCAAAAAGCATTTTAGTGGAAAATTCATAAATAGAATTAAATATCGCAACTTTATATTTAATTTTACAAATTTATAACGAAATGAAAAATGTTTAATAAATAAAAAGATATTGTTTAATAAAATTAAAATGTTTAATAACGTAACTAAATAAAATTTCTTCGTAAAATACTAAATCGATGTAATAATAGTCAAAATATTTTAAATTTTAAAATGAGTTTAGTTTTATTGATATTTACAAAGTTATGCAAAAACTTCCAAGGTTATAAGGTTTCCTTAATATTAGGCCTAAACTGTAGGGTTACTTCAGGTTGCTGATCAAGCACACACAGTTTTCTTTTACTTGCGTCAATAATAATTACAAATATTCTTCTGTGGAAATTATGAAAAACCTTTCTACATTTATCGTATTTTCAAGAAAATGTTTATAGTTTAGACAACGATCTGCAGACGAATTGCAATTATTAATTTTTTTCAAAGTAGTTTAAAAAGCCAAAATTAAAATAATAATTCTTTGAATATAAATAGACTCCAGTTACAGTGTTCTATAGAACATTCAAAGATGTTTTTGTTTTATTAAGAAACGGAATGTCTGATGAATGTCACTGTAGACAGACTACCTTACCTGAGCATCAGAGTTTGTTGCTTTCAGTGCAGCCAATCACCATAAAGTTTACCTCAGGTTTTGTGAAACGCCACTTAAATAGCCGTAATATGGCACACATTTCGGTTATCTAACTTTTACAATTACGTGCATTAGGAAGGCTATTCATTAGGATATATAAACGTGTGTATTTCTTATTTGCATGACCTAGCAGAGGCTTTATTTCTCATTATTCCCCAACTTATAAGTTCTGAGATAAAAGTAATTGCAGCGTATTTTGTGCAGTCATTACTTTGATAAGACATGTATGTTTAAACACTTAAAAATTTTAAATTACTTTAAAGACATTTTGTAAACATATAGTGTAACATTTGTTTTATGATTGGACTCCAGTTATATTTATAAATATTACTATCACTGAGTAATTCATACATTACAAAATCAAATCCTTGAACTGCCCATTCACTTTTACATTTGTTGTAATAGATTTACTTGGTATTTTTTGTTATACACCTCCGATGGTGATTTCATTTTTCTGTTTGCTCAGATATACGTAAGTATTTCTCCTGTTAACACTTTTTGAGTAGAGCTAACATGGAACAAAAACCCAAAAATATACTCTAATGGAATAGGAACCCACAGTTATATATAAGGGTTGAATGGTGCCTTCCATTCATGCTCTCAAGGTTTAACGGTATGGTTTTATATCCGAACAGGACCGAGTCCCCAGTTTGAGGGTCCGGCTCTTTTGAGTAGTGCTCACCTGAAACAATTATCTTTTTTAACCGACAAAAAATTACACAATGATGGAGCAATGTGAAGATATTTTGAAAAAAACATGTTAATTATTATCCATTTTAATTCATAATATATTTTTTAATAGTTCCTATTATGTAGCTCCTACGTAGTATATTTTCATAGTGTGTATGAGTATTCCTGAGGATGTTGGTACTGTTTGCCAACTAAAAGCTTTGAATTATAAATTCAATACATTTTTCTTATATTTGTAAATTGTCTTAGATCTTTATGTTTAATATAGTTTAATAAATTTCTTATATTACATAATCACTAAATAGCTCCTGTCTTATACATCTCGTCTTACCAGTTTTTCCGCACTTCAAAATTTAAACGAAGAAAAACATAAATAAAAACGTAAGCGTACGTTATAAAGAAGGAATGAATTTTTAGAACGCAGTCCTTGGTAATTCAGTACTGTAATAGTATAGATATTACGTTTTTACATTTATTTATCTCAGTTTACTATAGAAGTAATTATTAAACACAAAAATAATATTATACAGGTTTCGTCATGTTTTATGGTAAATATTATTCGTGTAGGCTGTATTACATTATGTAGAAAGGGCAGTTAGCGAAAGGGTGTTTGTCTCTTTCCCTCGCTGGTTTCGTCGTAATGCCCCTGAAGCATCTCTGTAAGTAGCTCCTGGATACAGCGTAATCGTACTTGGACAGATCCCTCGGGTATAAGATCACGGACTCTGTACGTCAAAAGTCGAATAAAACAACGTTTACAGTGTCATATTCATAAAATAGTTGAAGTTTTATTTTAACAAAATAATAAATAAATGAAGACACAAGCATCTCAGAAGTTTATATAAGGAACGATTATTTGTTCCCTTTCATTAAAGATGTTGGAAGATTAGCTTTCATTTAAACAATTATTTGTAATTTATTTAAATGTACTTTATTCTGTTTGCAAGGCTGTTTGTATTCTTTATGCCACAGCCACGTACTTTTCCTCATCATTTTATCAAAATAACTTTTATTGTAAATCCTTACGTTTTATACTTTAAAGGGGTGCAACATGGACATGTATCTGATTCACTGACTAAACACATCCCTTAAAGTTACCCCTTAAATGTCCCTCTGGGCCAGTTTTGTTGCACGACCCTAAACCTTTTTTAATTTTGTTGTAGACAACACACATTTTCATAATTCCAAATTCCATTGCTATTCACCACTACTACTATCTGGTGACTGTGGTTTTCCACTTTAGGGAAATATCAATTCACAATGTAACGCGCTCTAAGCGTAAATACTATACAGTTTTGCCTCCCATTCATCTGCCTATAATATTATAACTCTATTCAATTTTGCAAGAATAATTTACATAATTCAGAAAGTTGGTGTATATATATATATATATATATATATATATATATATATATATAGAATATCAAATGTGTTTTCCTGTTAGAATATTTTTAAGATTAAATAATATACACTAATACAGGAATATTGAATTTATTGAATAATAAACTCAAAGCTTTTCGTTGGTTTACATTACCAACATCCTCAGGAGTTACAATACTAAGAACGAATATATATATATATATATATATATATATATATATATATATGTGTGTGTGTGTGTGTGTGTGTGTGTGTGTGTGTATGTATGTATGTATGTGTGTGTGTGTGTTTCTGTGTGTGTGTGTGTGTGTGTGTGTGTGTGTGTGTGTGTGTGTGTGTGTGTGTGTGTGTGTGTGTGTGTGTGTTTGTTTGTGTGTGTGACATGCTTACAATCTCAAGATAGGTTTACTTTCAATTACATCCTATCCTGGCCAAAAAATCAAATTCCAATATTTACTTATGGCCATCGACATTGACAAACAAACACAAATTAATTGTCAATATTCTTTTCGATAATCATCGTATTTTCTTATGACAAACTCTGTATATCATCCTTCGTAAAAATCGATAAGTATATATCGAGGATAATACTTATCGATAGGTATTAAAGTATATTGGCACCGGGTAAATATATAACTGCACTCACAGGCCTATGTGATGTGAAGTCGCGTATGGATCGATCCCAACAGCTGTGGCCGACAGTGAAGTATGATGGTGGGGGCATTTAGTCGGTTATTGCAAGTAACTCCGGAATATGTTCTTTTTTAATTGCATTTATTACTTTCATAAATACGATATAATTATTAGTTTTATAAGGGTCTCTATGAAGTATTTTCGATACTAAATAAATATACTTGCAAATTTGTTTAGCCACAATAGTATTTTCTATTTTGCAAATATTACGTCTCCCTTTTGAAACAAGCTTTCTACTCGTAATTTATAATGCCAACCCTTAAATGTCTTCTAACGATGAGGAATGGTTGAATACATGTCGCGTCTCTGATTACAGTGGAGTGACATACAAACACACAGTTTCTGATTGATCTTCGTTTATCATTTTCTTGTAATGATCTTCTATTTCTACAACAATTCATAGTCTCAATGAAAGAAGGTGCTTTACCTAAAAGTTTAAATATACATATTTTGGGCTCGAAGAGTTTGTTATATTTTTAGCCTATGTAAAGTGATCATTATTTTATAAAATAAATGCTTGTTTATGTTGATAAAAACTTATCGATTAATGTAGTGCAAAACCTTTCCAGCTGTTACAATATTAAACAAAGAAATAATTTTACTTATGCAATGAAACGTTGTCAGTATAAATGAAACAGTGAAACAGAATCATGTCTTTGCGAACGATTCGTTACAAAGAATAGAAACAAGCAATTTGACGTCGAATCGAGAACTTTAGTCTTTCACTTATTTAATCATCTCTAACCCCGAAAAATGAATTCGTCAGTCTTATCAAATTTAACGTTATTAAACTATTCAAGGATTTAAAAACTCCAGGAATAATTCATGATTTTAGTGTTGTTACCAAGTAATATAACTTTTTTTTCTATTTAATGTCAATTCCTACTTAAATTAATAAAGAAAAATTTTATTTTAGTTTCTTTTTCTTTTTTTGATTACAATTGATATAAATATGTATCCTATAAACATATGTCAGAATAACAAAATTAAGTGCAAAATAGAAAGCGAATTTCCTCGCAATTTTCCATTTTCTTTCTATGCATGGTGTTGTACTATTATTTTTAATTGTTACTATTTATACGCATTTTCGTAGCTTGCATTGTGTTATTTCTTTTCGCTTTCGTTTCGCATTGTCCGTTTGTGAAGCAAGGTTAATCCACTTTATTTGTTTATTTTCTTCTTTTCACTCATTTTGAATCCTAGACCATTAATTATATTATTGTGTGGTAACCATGGCAACAAATAAAGTTATACAATGAAAGTTTTCATATAAATCTTTCAGAAGTTTGAGAAGTTCTTTTCTAGCTATGGAAAGTTGCTCAGTGCCAAAAAGAGATAGCCTTCGAACATTAAGATTCTTAGTTCGAATCCTAACTAGACCACAATCATTTTTATAATTGAAGTATTAAATAAATATTTTAAAAATCTGTAATATTATCAATTGTCATCCTCTATAGGTTGGTAAAATATATTTCAAGTTGATTGGATGAATAAAAGCGTATTTTATTAACGATTAAAAATGTGTACAAGATTAATGTAAGGAAAGTGTGAACTAATAGAAGGATTTGAATAAAAAATACGCGCTGAGTAAGAGGCACTTCATACCTTTAATGCTACGCTGCTGTCGGCTAGGATAACTAAGGAATTTAATTAGAATAGAAATTTGAAGAATTAAATTCCAGCCTAATTCAAAGGTATTATTAGTTTAGTATGAATATTAGCTTATTTCTCTAAATACAAAATATATTATAATTATATAAATAGTATTGTTAGTGTAAAAATACCATTGGTAACAATATTACCAAATTATCACAACAAACCGACTTTTCGCCTGAACAATGCATTGCATGGTCTATTTAGAGGCATTAGAACTTCATTCCGTCCTTAGCTGTTCGGAAGCTATACTCCATCCAGACTTGGAAGACCTCCACTCTAAACGATTAGGAGACCCTTACACACTCGCTCGCGTTAAGGGTCATTAGGTCTTCGTCAACATAACCAATGTTTTAAAACTGAAATTGTTGACTAATCGTTCATTTTACTCACATTTTTCCTACATATTATTTCTTGTAAATAGAGTCGAAACATGACGTAGTCATGTGACTCTTAAGGTGATTAGAAACGTTAGCAGTTGTGAATATATTTATGATATTTCTAGAATATCAACATAATTGCGTCGTACCTGACGTCTATTTCCAAGAAACAATATGTACAATCCAAAAACATCAGTTCAAATTATCCAAACGAGACAGTTTAAGAAAATTTTAGTTTGGTAGACCAAGGCCTGGTAGAAGATGAAAAACCATCTGCAACAGGTAGACAGGTCAGCGCGTGTGAGTGTGTGTGCACGTGGAGGGGCGAGGGTCGTTTAGTCATATAAGGAGCTTCATGGTATGCATGGCCTACAACAGAAGCCACCATGGGTAACTAGGGCGTCGCAATTTTTACGATGTCATTACGTGGTGAATTAACATTACAAACATAATTTCAAATACTTTTAAAATGAAATCTTGTAATGGCTTATTCCGTAACACTCAGTATAGTCGGATCTTGTGCAAGCATCAGCTGGAATAATGACCATCACCAGAAATATAATAGACCTATGAAGCTTATTATGTCGTTAGAGAGAACCAAGAATCTTGCCAAATAGTTGAACCGACGGCAAAATACACAATGATGAAGGTGTTTTGTACAATTATATGTTTATTATCTAAATATAAATGTTTTATTTTCCATTTTAATTGATAAAATATTTGTATTATGGTAGAACTAACTTCTTATATCACATAATGACTAAATGGCTCTTTTGTTATAAGTATTGCCTTAACAGTTTTTCCGTTCGCAGTTTGAGTGCACAGTTATAGAGAAGTAATTAATTTTTAGAACTTATTCTTTACTTCCACTTTGTAAAAACAAATAAAAACATACACAATACTCACAAATTAATCACTTATTTAATAATAAATGATTAATTTGTGTGAATTGTGTATGTTTTTATTGGTTTTTAACATAACCTCACAAGCTAAGCTCAAATAATATTTGTATTCCACTTTGTAGATAAACCATATAACTATATATTTTGTTTGTTTATTTAATAAATGATTAATTTGTGAGAACTGTGTATGTTTTTATTGGTTTTTAACATAACCTCACAAGCTAAGCTCAAATAATATTTGTATTCCACTTTGTAGATAAACCATATAACTATATATTTTGTTTGTTTATTTAATAAATGATTAATTTGTGAGAATTGTGTATGTTTTTATTGGTTTTTAACATAAACTCACAAGCTAAGCTCAAATAATATTTGTATTTCACTTTGTACATAAACCATATAACTATATATTTTGTTTGTTTATTTAATAAATGATTAATTTGTGAGAATTGTGTATGTTTTTATTGGTTTTTAACATAACCTCACAAGCTAAGCTCAAATAATATTTGTATTCCACTTTGTAGATAACCCATATAACTATATATTTTGTTTGTTTATTTAATAAATGATTAATTTGTGAGAATTGTGTATGTTTTTATTGGTTTTTAACATAACCTCACAAGCTAAGCTCAAATAATATTTGTATTCCACTTTGTAGATAAACCATATAACTATATATTTTGTTTGTTTATTTAATAAATGATTAATTTGTGAGAATTGTGTATGTTTTTATTGGTTTTTAACATAACCTCACAAGCTAAGCTCAAATAATATTTGTATTCCACTTTGTAGATAAACCATATAACTATATATTTTGTTTGTTTATTTAATAAATGATTAATTTGTGAGAATTGTGTATGTTTTTATTGGTTTTTAACATAACCTCACAAGCTAAGCTCAAATAATATTTGTATTCCACTTTGTAGATAAACCATATAACTATATATTTTGTTTGTTTATTTAATAAATGATTAATTTGTGAGAATTGTGTATGTTTTTATTGGTTTTTAACATAACCTCACAAGCTAAGCTCAAATAATATTTGTATTCCACTTTGTAGATAAACCATATAACTATATATTTTGTTTGTTTATTTAATAAATGATTAATTTGTGAGAATTGTGTATGTTTTTATTGGTTTTTAACATAACCTCACAAGCTAAGCTCAAATAATATTTGTATTCCACTTTGTAGATAAACCATATAACTATATATTTTGTTTGTTTATTTAATAAATGATTAATTTGTGAGAATTGTGTATGTTTTTATTGGTTTTTAACATAACCTCACAAGCTAAGCTCAAATAATATTTGTATTCCACTTTGTAGATAAACCATATAACTATATATTTTGTTTGTTTATTTAATAAATGATTAATTTGTGAGAATTGTGTATGTTTTTATTGGTTTTTAACATAACCTCACAAGCTAAGCTCAAATAATATTTGTATTCCACTTTGTAGATAAACCATATAACTATATATTTTGTTTGTTTATTTAATAAATGATTAATTTGTGAGAATTGTGTATGTTTTTATTGGTTTTTAACATAACCTCACAAGCTAAGCTCAAATAATATTTGTATTCCACTTTGTAGATAAACCATATAACTATATATTTTGTTTGTTTATTTAATAAATGATTAATTTGTGAGAATTGTGTATGTTTTTATTGGTTTTTAACATAACCTCACAAGCTAAGCTCAAATAATATTTGTATTCCACTTTGTAGATAAACCATATAACTATATATTTTGTTTGTTTATTTAATAAATGATTAATTTGTGAGAATTGTGTATGTTTTTATTGGTTTTTAACATAACCTCACAAGCTAAGCTCAAATAATATTTGTATTCCACTTTGTAAATAACCCATATAACTATATATTTTGTTTGTTTATTTAATAAATGATTAATTTGTGAGAATTGTGTATGTTTTTATTGGTTTTTAACATAACCTCACAAGCTAAGCTCAAATAATATTTGTATTCCACTTTGTAGATAAACCATATAACTATATATTTTGTTTGTTTATTTAATAAATGATTAATTTGTGAGAATTGTGTATGTTTTTATTGGTTTTTAACATAACCTCACAAGCTAAGCTCAAAGAATATTTGTATTCCATTTTGTAGATAACCCATATAACTATATATTTTGTTTGTTTATATAATAAATGATTTTAGATGCACAAGTACCATTAACAGATATTGACTTAGATCTTTTCAAATGAGCTTTTAAGATTATACTTTAAAATTTAATTGTTTAAAATATTTTTACAGTCTTAAAGTAGGCTTTCAAGGGTTGTAACTATAATCTCTCTGTTTCCTCTTATAACAGTAGAATTGCCTATGACCTCTATAGAGGATAAATGGGCTAATTTTACGTGAACCTTGATCTCTCCAGTTGGGGAAGGTAACTGAACCCTACTTCAATCTTCCCTATGCTCCCCCGTTCCTTCGCTTATCTGTATTCCTTTGCTACTAAGAATATCCCAACCCTATTAATATAATCATAATTTTTAAATTTCTCTTGTATATTTGAAAAGTTCCTAAAAATACAATAAAAGCGATGCCACACACGACATAATTGATTATTATGATTGTTACCACACATAAGTAAGCTAAGCCTATAATTTTTGTTTTTTTTTTACCAAAATGGTAATAGCTTTTTATATTGTGTGTTGGTATCGTTCTTCATGTAAATATTCGATAAAAATTTTAAAAATATTAATAGGGTAAAGCAGTTAATTTACGTGGTAGGAAATCTAGTACACGACTCATTAAGAGAACAGGTGCTGGTGGCTGCGAGCGATAATGCACATCCGGCCTAACCCAGCTAACCGAGCGGTCTCGAGACAGGTTACATCATACACACTATACATAGCCTAATATTGTCGAATTATGCATTATATAATTAAATAAATGCTAGTAATAGGCATATTTAAAAGGCGGCAGATTTCTAGAAATCTGAGACGAAATTAAATTAACTCATATTTAAATTAGTGTACTTTAGTAACACACTATAGCTTAGTCACTAGTTTACTAGCTACTAGTTTGTTTTTAATAAAACTATAATTACTAATTACTAATACTACATTTAATTGTTGTTTAGTGCGATATTTAATTATTTGAGCGTGGTTAAACTTTAAAGAATAAATTCTTATAAAAACTTAGTAACTAAAATATTTAAACATTATAATTTCATAAAAATAATAATGTAGTAATATTTCAAGAAACCAATTTAACTATGAGTATACAGTTTTTTCTTTTTAGTTGGATTATGACACGTTTTTTAATATAAAACATGGAACATTTTGTAACAGTATAGATATTAATTTGTAAGGTTTTTAAATTTATTTTGAGTTTACTATAGACGTCATTATTGAACACAAACTAAATATTGTACATTTTTGCCATATTTTATGTGTATATAATATTCTTATAGGCTATATTACATTATGTAGGAAGGGCAGTTAGTGAATGGGCGCTTTTTTATTTCCTTCACTGGTTTCGTCGTAATGCCCCTGAAGCATCTCTGTAAGTAGCTCCTGGATACAACGTCATCGTACTTGGACAGATCCCTCAGGTATAAGATCACGAACTCTGTACGTCAAAAGTTAAACAAAACAAACCTTTACAGTTGCATATTCATAACATTCTTAAAATTTTATTTTTGAAAAAACTTATTAAATTAATGCAAAAATATTCACCTCAATTATTTTTGAAGCATTTCAAGCTAAACGTGCCATATGTATTTCAAAAACATTTTAAAGCGACGTAACGAAGTATAATTTACAGTACTTTAATCGCTACAAATATGATTATTTTATTTATTGTTTCTGTTCTAAAAATAATTTGTTTTTTCATTGCAAAGTTTACAAATAACTGCACTTGAAAAAAGAGCTGAGAAGCACTGTCCTTGGAGAAGGGCTAAGGAACCCCTAGAGATGCTCTAATGGTCACTGCCCCTGGGTAATGTTTGAGGAACAGCTATTAATGGAGAGGCTCTGAGGGGAAATTGCACCTATCTTTGAAACGACACTGTCTCACTGAAGCCCCACTGAAGATTGGCTTAGTAACAGCTACGCCTGGATAAAAGCAGAGAAACAGAGAGGATGTGAGAAACAACTCTCTCTAGAGAAGCACTGAGGAGCACTGCTCCTATAGAAGGGCTGAGGGCCAGCTGTCAATAGATATTTGCTGAAGGAACAGCATCCACTGGAGACGGCTGAGGGGAGATGGGCTGAGGAAAAACTTCCTATTTAGAAGTATTGATGGTCACTGTCTCTGAATAAGGACTGATGAACAGCTGAGTGTTCCTGGAGGAGTACTAAGGAGCAGTGCATCTGGATAAGGGCTGAGAAACCGCTACCCCTGGAGAAGTGTTGAGTGGGCATTATCCTTGGAAAAAAGCTGAGAAACAGCTGCCCTGGAAAAGGTTGAAAAATAGGGAACCCAGGAGAAGCGCTGAGGAACAACCGCCTCTGTAGAACTGAAGGGAAATTGAAGGGAAAATTAATAAAAGGCACTGTCTCTGGAGAAAGGCTGAAGACACTGTCACTGGAGAAGCACTGAGGGGCACTGTTACTGGATAAGGGCTCATGAACAGCTGCCTCTGAAGGAGTCCTGAGTGAGCATTATTGTTCTTGGAGAAAAGCTGAGGAACCGCTTTCCCTAGAAATTTGCTGAGGAGAAGCTGCCTATGGAGAAGAATAGATTGTCACTGTTCCTAGAAAAGGGTTGAAAAACAAGGAACCTAGGAGAAGCGCTGAGGAAAAACTGCCCTTGTAGACGTTCTGGAGGGAAATTGCCTCGGGAAAAGAAATAATGAGAACTGTTTCTGGAGAATGGCTAAGGACACTGTCCCTGGGGAAGCGAAAGTGCTCGTAACAATGCGTACTTTAAACTCTCCACCTAAAATAATAAAGCATCAACCTAGGAGTAGCAATAACCCTTTCCTGAATTGACGGATTAAAATATCAGAACAGATCCACACCAAGATCCAGTGTATACTTAGTTTACAATTTTATAGATTATTTCATATCAACAACACCTTGCATTACAAAATATATTGTTGGATTGTTTCACCTTGAAAATTGTTTGGAGCCTCGGCGCATGCGTATCCCGCCAGGTACGTCGTATAGTCAGTGCATGTCACAGTTATGTGGTACGTAAAGTTCCCGCCCTCGTCTACAAATTAATTACATACTTTAACATTATGTAGGAAGGTATTTGTTTCAATCTTTTTAAGTTTTAAATTTAAAGGTTTATTTGGTAGATTATAAAGGTTGAAGCATTTAAAGTGAATTTGAGTAAAAACTTATACTACAAGAAGATGGTCCCTTTACGCGTTATTCTTTAACCTAATCCAATAATGCTTACTTGTAATTCATAGGTTTTTCTTTTCTAAGTATTTTAATTACTTGTGATTAAGTTGGAATAAACACAATACATAACCTCATTTTCTATATTATAATCTTTTATGGTAACAGAATAACGTGTTATATAAAACATCTGTTATTGTTCAGCTCTATTGATTGTTAGATAACTGTTATTCATTAATCACCGTAACAATAGTTTATGACTATCCGAACTTTAGATTTTATAAATTAGTTAAAACTTACTGAGACAGAACGGTTTCGATCGCTATGTGCCGATCTTCATCAGTGCCTTGATTGACCCTGATGAAGATCACACCATTGCGATCGAAAACGTTCTGTCTCAGTAAGTTTTAACTGTTTAAATGATTAATTAAGATTCACCGAACGTAATGGACTACGAAATTCAAGAATGTTTTAAATTATTTTAATTAAATTAATTTTATAAATAATCGTATGAAACATGAAATAAAGAAGGATATATTTTTAAAATAATTCAATGCAGGTAATAAGATACAATAATCAAAGTAAAGATTAAGTGACAAAAAATGTAGTAACATCATCGTTTTACATATGGCATGTACATCTCTTCAAATATTTTAAATTGTTATGCATATATATTAATATATATGTATATTAACACAGTGAAATTAGGGGCGATATTTCAAAGTAAGGGATATAAATACTCCAGTATAAAGCTACTCACAGAATAATCCATACCGGCCTTTTTGCTGATCCGCCAAAGTGTACGTTCCCTGCAAATCATTTTTAATTGTTGGTCTGAAAAAACGTTAAATAATGTACTTTATTGTTACGTAACAGTTTGTTATTACTATATATGAAATAGTTCATTAAAGCTGAACACGTTCCTTCTCTAATGTTGAAATCACAAACCATATTAACGTACCTAAACAAGAATATGTTTCCAGTTTAGCAAATACCTCTAGAATATTTACAATACTTTGTGAATTCAACACCATACGCAACAAGAAAGAAAGCCTAATTTATTGCTGTAGTGAAGTATTTTATTACAGAACATGAAAAATTAGCATTATTCCGTTAAATCACTACCTAAACTTGAAGAAAACTTAAAGGAAATTTACCTGAAAGGTTTGTTTTCAACCAAGCTAACAATAAGTTGAATTAAAATTTTTATTTTTATTTTAAAACAATTTGTTTTATTAATTGTTCCTAATTGTATCAACTAATATATAAATATGGCAATATTTACTCCATTAGATAATTTACTATTATTTAAAACATTGTTTAAGAGAAACATTAGCATTAGGTTATTAGGTGTATATTTAAAAGTAAAATTACCTACCCGAAATCTAAATCCGTAGACCATCTATCCAATTTCACATTTCCATTGTCTAGGTGGAAAAACAGAACACCACATTTGGAATTTTTATAATACTCAATAATATTCTGTTGTTTTGGATCAAAAGCAGCCATATACCATGACCCTGAAAACTTCAGTTGTAAAGAATACTTGAATATTAAAATACTTTTACTATAACAAAACTTTCATAAAATATACATTTATTGTTTCTATCAACTTAGTATATTAATAAATAATTGAGAGCATTTTTCTACCTTTTCTAATCATACATTATTTTCCTCAGTTGTTTTACAAAGATCAAGATTTAAGTTTTGAAAATATTCCGAATCGTGCCAACTGAGGAAAATGTTGCAAGGTTTGTAAAGGCAGAAACATGTAGTGAAATATTCCTAACAGAAATCAAGAGAAGTATTTTAAGAATTGCAACTTAGTAAATTATATTTTAGTGAAATATTCCTAACAGAAATCAAAAGAAGTATTTTAAGAATTGCAACTTAGTAAATTATATTTTAAAGTTATTTTTACCCATATTTTATGATGATATAAAGCCATTCGAAAAGAATGAGAAAGTTTTTAACGTAACTTGTTCATAATATTAATAGCATTTAAATGAAATACTTACTCATATAACACCTAATTAAAAGCATAAATACAATTAACAGATATATTTACCCTTGGTAATTTCAGTACTTACCCTTTCCAAGGAAAGGTTACTTATCGGTTTCGGTGTTCTGCACTTTTGTGAAGAAACGGCCAAGATTAGAGCTAAAGTTGCCAGTATTTGTAAGTGAAGCATCCTGAAACCTAACACAAAGTATTACTAGATTCAGTTTGGATTAAAGAAAAGCTGCCCAAATTGAAGTCCGTCTAGTACAAATTTTCAGTCATTAATAAAATGCATTTTTATTCATTCAACTAGCTCAAAATATTTCTTTTAACCTGTAAGTGGATGACAATAAAATATTTATTCAATAGTTAAATTATGAAAATTTGGGACTCTAGGTCGAATTCGAACTGAGTTTCTTCATGATCGAAGTCTATCGCTTTTTGGCACTGAGCCAACATTCCCATAGCTAGAAATGAACTTCTAAAAAAATTATAAGAAACTACATTGTACGACGTTAAATGGTTACCTCACAATATAAATAATACTCTAGGATTAAAAATGGATGAAAAGAATAAAATAAACACACAAACTGGATTAACGGTATCGAACTTGCTTCACAAACGGACAGTGCGAAAGGAAAGCGTAAAGAAACTACAACACAATGCAAGTAACGGAAAAAAAGAAAGTGTATAAATAGTAATAAAGAAATATAATAGTCTATAGAAAGGAAAATGGAAAATTGCAAGGAAATTCATTTTCTATTTTGCCACTTAATACTGATATGCTGACATATGTACCACTCTTATCAAAAATACGGCGAGTAATTTTGTATTTCAAAAAGTAATAAACTTTCATGGAATTCGATTTAATCTTCTTCAAAGTACCTTTGACTGGCAAAGCTCTTACCCCAACGTTGGATCCGTGACTGGAAACATTTCTGGAAAACGTCTTTCAGAAGAGCGTTTAGCTGATCGGTCGTGGACCTCTCAATGTCAGGAACTGTGTCCAAACGTTTCCCTTTAGGCACAGTTTTAATTTTTGGGAAGAGCCAGAACTCGCTTCGTGCTAAATCGGGTGAGTATGGTGGTTGTGGAGAGACAGGAACACAATTTTTGACAAAAAACTCGCGAATGAGAAGGAGGCGGCACATGGCGCATTGTGAGGATGTAGAACCATTCGACCATTTTTTCTGGTCTCTTTCTTCCAATGTCGTTTCGCAAACGCTGCGGTACGGCCTTATAAAATACAAAGATCACAGTGTTACCCTTTAGAATGAACTATAATCGAACTACGCCCTTGACGAAAATACAATGAGCATGATCTTGATGTTCGATTTTGACTGACGTGCCATTTTAGGACGAGTAGATTCACTGGTTTTCCATTAGGAACTCTGTATTTTGGTCTCAGGGTTATACCAATAGTCCCAACTTTCATATCCAGTTACAATTTTGGCCATGAAGTCCGGATCTGCATGAAGACGGTCCTTCTACTGACGCACGATTTTCCTTCTGTTCATCACTCAAAAGTCTAGGAACAGATTTTGCACTCACTCGTCTCATTTGCAGATTATCGGGTAAAATATTTTGAACGGATCTTCCGATAGATCTCGAATAGCCATTTGCCTGTTTGAACGAGCAACTGTTTCTACTTTTTGCACATTGTAGTCTGTTTTTGAGGTTAATGGCCATACCACTTGTACACAGTCTTCAGAGTTACCACATCATCGCTATACACAGATTGTAACACTTCGAAAGCTTCTTTAGCAACCTTTGGCAATTTAAAACTTAATGTTAATGCGTTGTTCGAAATTCATGATGCGCGACAGACACGATGAACACGGCCTAACGACTGACAAGCTCCAGCGTGTTGAAGCTTGTCGCTGCCTGTCTCAACAGATCAAGTTACTAGGAAAATCACATCAATGCATGTAGCGTCAGCAGTTATCACTATTACAGTTTATTCACCTTATTTTCTTATCGCCCCTCGTATATACATATTTATAGTAAGAGTAAACATAAAATAAAAAGAAACTAAAATAAATATTTCCATTCTTTATATAAGGAGGAATTTACTTTTAAAAAAATGTGCATTACATGTTTATGAAATAGGAAGCTGTTTATGAGGAAGTATTATTGCTACAAATTAAGAAATAGATTACTAGTAAAGATTAATAGCCTTTATTTTTTTAAGAATCGAAAACAAAATTAAAATAGTTTTTAATTTAACAACATAGATCTGGTTTTTGTAATCGTTTCAACATAAAACCAGTATTACAATGAAAATATTGGAAAGAACCCCAATACCACAAAAAATAATCAAAAATAATAAATAAAACAAGTTACTTAAAATTAAACCCTTATGTACATTTCGATGATCATGTCTAGTAGATGATATCATTCTAGTTTGTAACTTCTTGTTTGCTAGATTGTAATTTTGTAATAAGACTCTCTGATGATGATGACATGATCATCGAAATGTACATAAGGGTTTAATCTTAAGTAACTTGTTTTATTTATTATTTTTGATTATTTTTTGTGGTATTGGGATTCTTCCAACATTTGCATTGTAATATATTGTACCTATGTGCTCTTGATACTTATTTATAAAACCAGTAGTTAGGTAATATTACAATTGTAAAAAAGAGGTCAAAACAAATTTCAAAAATAAGTGATGATGCTAGTTCGACTGTAGAAACGTTACCTAGTTTACAGAATAGAGTTGAGGTCACTTTTACACTCCCAACAATATTTACTTCACGTGATCATAAAAAACACTAAACACAATCTACAATACACAACACATTAGGAATTAATAAAACCTACTCATTAATGTAATAAAATGTATTTAAAATGTATTAAAATTCATATATTGTTATATAAGCAATCAATAAAATCTACAAGTAGCCTTTACCTATGTCGCAACAGTCCTTGTAAAGTTGCAGAGGTGTGACCAAGTTACATGTTTACATGCATTTATATACAACCCATTAAAATCGAAAATAACTTTATGTGGCAGTTCTCTAGATAAATGAGATTAAAACACTTCTTTATTGGGCCACAAAGAAATAAATACGAAGCTGCAATTTGTTTATGGGAAGATGTATGCACCACATAAAACGATAAATCTGTTTTTTTAAAAAAGACAATATTTCAACATTTACACTTGCACTTGGCTGAGTAAAACCTACTTTATGGAGCGTATTTTATATCGTTTACAATCAATATTTAAATGATAATATTCTATTAAAATATTTTCCAAAATCTTCTTTATACATGCATTAGGTATAAGATACACACACACACACACACACACACACACACACATATATATATATATATATATATATATATATGATGAATTGTTACTATCTGGAGTACATCCTTTCATTCTGCAGTCCATAAATTCGCAGTTCCGACGTTTCGCTAGAATCTCATCCAGCATTGACAAGGTGAACCCAACAACAGTAGAAGAGCGAGTGAAGAGCGCAGATAGCTCGGCTCCTATATATAGAGGAATGAAGCCACGCCCATTGACGTCAATACACACACACCTGATCCAAACAATTACTCACATTCCTTTGCCTTTGTTCACCTTTCTGCCGATAAAATCTATCGATGACACATTTCCAAACTGCGGGCAAATTCAAAGTATCATTACGATTTCCACTAGTCCTGTAGTTTTCCACTTGAGAAATCTGTCGGCAAGGCTGGAAATAAATGGTATGCCCTGTATCGCGGTGGTGCTTGTACAGCGCTGACTTTCTCTGCTTGTTTTTAAAGCCAAGTTTGTGCTTCTCAAGTCTAGCTCAGATACTTCTCACAAACCTCAAAAGGGAACAAAAGGAAAGGAATTTTAGTAACTTTTTGGTTCTGGTGTGTATGGATTGACGTCAATGGGAGTGGATTCTTTCCTTGATATATAGGAGGAGAGCTATTTGCGCTCTTCTCTCGCTCTTCTACTGTTGTTGGGTTCACCTCGTCAATGCTAGATGAGATTCTAGCGAAACGTCGGAACTGCGATTTTGTGCACTGCAGAACGAACGGATGTACCGCCTAACAGTAAATAAATGGCGTGTTAACATTAGCTGAGCTTAATTAAGTATTCCATTAACATAATAATAGCTTAACTTATAGTAGTCAATCGAGAAAACTGTGGCAATAAAAAATCTTGATTGATTGTTACTTATTGAAATGCACTCGGATATACAGTTCTTTTGGTTTTCCACTCTGGTGCTTACACAAATAAATCAGGTTTTCCGACGCGTGAGCAAGCCACATACAGCTGTTAATGTGAGAAACATGGATTTTCAAAATCACGTTAAAATATTTTAAATTTGTTGAGTGTTGCTTACAACCAAAATTTGGAATGAATTCAATGAAATGAGTTCAATGAAATATTTTATGCAAATTGGTTACATCAAAAATACATGTAGAAAAAATTGTTATGTTGTCGAGAAGCTGTTTTGTTAAAAACCTAGAGCAGTTTTATAGGTTAATGATTTTCTGTTAAAATTAAATCTTTTGGGGTGGTCACGTGCCTCTTGTGCTCGTCAGGCTACGCCCCTGGGACAAAGTGCTAGAAACCTTTCCAGGGATGTACTCAACAATTTCCCAAAGTTTCATGGAGATCGGTTTAGTGGTTTAGTAACGCAAATGGCTCATACGAACATACATACATACACACATATAAACATTTATTTTTATATACATAGAGGAGTCTCTATATTTATTTCCCTCATTGGAGTTTCCTAGTGGATATCCACCTTGGGACGTTACAGTTGCCAAAAAGTCATTCGTCTTTCTCCGGATGCTATTAAAGGCAATTATTCCAAAATATTCAAAGGTTTTGGTGTTACTTCCGGTCTAAGATTTCGTTACAAGATCTCTTGTCTCTGAAACGTTTTATGGTGTAAGGTCTGTGTAGGAACTTACCCACACACTATAAATTAAATTATATATACACACAATTGTTCAAATGGGTGGCATTTATAGCTTGACGTAGCCCTACACATTGGTTAAGGCAATCATTTTACTGATATATTTCTGTTGTAAATCCTTTTGTTTTTACACTCAAAAACTATTTTTTTTTAAACACTGTATTATTATGTTTATAAATTTTTTAACGCTTTATTAATGGCATATTCCTTATAGCCATTGCTTCTAAGCACCTCTCTCATAGTAATGAGTTCTTGGTCCCTCGAATCGATGTCTGTTAACTTGTGAGACCGAGAGAAGAGCGTGTCGGCTAAACTTATGCAGCCATTGGTTCAGAAGGCTGATTCCTATATCAAGAACTCTGAACATTTTGTCCAAGTGCTGCAAGGAATCCAAGTTGAAGAAAGTGACATAATGGCTAGCTTGGATGTCAAGTCATTGTTCCCCAGCGTTCCCATTGATGAAGTGCTTCAGAGGATGTCTATTTTTGAAGAGCTCCCTCCGCATGTCTTGGATCTGGCTAATCACTGTCTCAAAAACACATACTTTTTGTTTAATGAACAGTTTTACAGGCAACTTGATGGTGCCCCTATTGGATCTTCACTTTCTCCAGTTGTGGCCAATATTTTTATGACGTTCTTTGAGCAAGACGCCCTGAATGATGCTTTTCTCAGGCCTAAAGCTTGGTTTCGTTATGTATATGACGTCTTTATGATTTGGCAACATGGTGGCACAGAACTTGATAAGTTTCTTTTGTACCTAAACTCTCGCCACTCCAGGATATTTTTCACTTTGGAACTGGAGAGTGATGGCTGCTTGCCGTTTCTGGACGTCTTGGTTAGGAAGGGTCAGAATGGTTGTGTTCACCATTCGATCTACAGAAAACCGACTCATACCAATAGATATATTAACGCTGAGTCACATCACCACCCATCTCAGATCCAGACTGTCGCCGACACGCTCTTCTCTCGGTCTCACAAGTTAACAGACATCGATTCGAGGGACCAAGAACTCATTACTATGAGAGAGGTGCTTAGAAGCAATGGCTATAAGGAATATGCCATTAATAAAGCGTTACACCGCCAAAGTGCCCTTCCTGTTGACGTGGATGAAAAAGAGACTGAGGAAGCTGGTACTGTTATTCTGCCCTTTATTAAAGGAACTACTGACAGGATTGGCAGACTCTTTAGGAGGCATGGTTTACGTTCCGTTTACAAACCTTACCTCACCATCGACAAGGTTTTTGGTAACGCCAAAGATAAGATCTTCTTGGAAAACCATGGTGTTTACAGCGTTTCTTGTGGAGTTTGTAAGAAATCGTATATTGGCCAAACGAACAGACGTATTTCAGCTAGGCTTGAGGAGCACAAACTGGGCCTTAAAAACAAGCAGAAAACGTCGGCTCTGTACAGGCACCACTGCGATACAGGGCATACCATTGATTTCCAATCTTGCCGACAGATTGCTCAAGTGGAAAACTACAGGACTAGAATTATTCGTGAGGCTATCGAAATAGAGAAACAAGGGAGTCTTAACAAACGCGATGATACTTTGAGATTGCCCGCAGTTCGGAAGTGTGTCATCGATAGATTTTATCGGCAGAAAGGTGAACAAAGGCAAAGGAATGTGAGTAATTGTTTGGATCAGGTGTGTGTGGATTGACGTCAGTGTGTGTATTGACGTCAATGGGCGTGGCTTCATTCCTCTATATATAGGAGCTGAGCTATCTGCGCTCTTCACTCGCTCTTCTACTGTTGTTGGGTTCACCTTGTCAATGCTGGATGAGATTCTAGCGAAACGTCGGAACTGCGAATTTATGGACTGCAGAATGAACGGATGTACTCCAGATAGTAACAATTTATCATATTTTTCCATCCGTGAAGGAATACGTATCAGCATATATATATATATATATATATATATATATATATACATATATATATATATATATATATATATATATATATATATATATATTTTAATTATGGTGATATGTTTTCTTGTATATATAGTTAATAAATTTAAAATATTTCAAACACAAGAATACTTTTAATGAATATATTTATTCAAAGCTTTTCGCCGATAAAAAAGTATCAGCATCTTCAGGAAAAATAATTATCTAATAAAATACTTTTACAAAATTAAATCATATGTATTACAAAGAATCATATGTTTATAATTATTGCACTTTATGTAAATTTTTCTATAACATCAATGACTTTATAAATAGTTTGGTGCCTTGATCTCACTTGAATTTGTTCATCAATTAATTTGTCTTTAACTTTATGCTTATAAATTTCCAATGTTTCAAATATATTCATTTTTAATCCTTTATTTAATTCTTTAATTAATTTCATATTTTCTATTTCCGGAAACTCATGTCCATTATTAATACAATGCGTAGCTAAATTGGATTTGTATATGTTTGGTTTGATATAAGCGTTTAAATGTTCTTTGTATCTTTCTTTTAATTTCTTTTTTGTTCGTCCTACATATAATTTATTACAAGTTTGACATTTTATATTATATACTCCATTTCTTTCGTGCATATTATTTTGATTTTTGTTATTGTTTATTAAATTTGTAATTTTATTATCGGTTTTATATGTAATTTGTAAATTTGTTTCTTTAAATAATCTTGTAATTTTATTTATTTCGTTACCAGTGAATGTAAAAGTTGTCCAAATATTTTCTCTCTTATTAGGTACAAAATTATTTTCGAGTTTCTGTTTTCTTATTATATTATTATTTAATTTATCTATAGTTTTTCTTTTATATCCATTTTCTAAGCCAATTTGATATATTATATTTTTCTCCTTTATTTGATCATTTAAACTCATTGGTATTTTGTGCATTCTATGTAGTAAATTATAAAGCGCTGCCATTTTTTGGTTGTATGGATGGTTTGAATAATTAGGTATTATTTGATTTGTCTGCGTTGGTTTTCTATATATATTATATTCAAATGATTCTTTATTTCTAGTAATTGTAATATCTAAATAATTTATTTTATTTTTTATTTCAAATTCATGAGTAAATTTTATATTTTCGTGTATATTATTTATACATTTTAATATTTTGTCAATGTTTGAACCATTATTATTTGATATGTATAATCCATCATCTACATATCTAAACCAGTGTCCATTTTGATCATATGTTTTAATAATCTTATCTATATCAATGTCTATATTTTGTAAAAATATTTCCGATAATCTGCTGGACATTGGAGAGCCCATTGTTAATCCATCCTTTTGTTTATAAATTTTATTATTATATAAAAAATAATTTTGATTTTATATGATTTTTAATGTATTTATTATTTCTTGTGTTAATGTGTTATCTTTTTCAAATGTGTCTATATTATTTTTTATTATTTCAAGCGTTTTCATTATAGGTATGTTATTATACATGTTAGTAACATCAAATGATATTAATTTTGTATTATTATCAATTTTAATATCTTTTAATTTTTCAATAAGTTCAATCGAGTTTTTTATATTATGAGTATTATTTAATTTTACCTTATCTTTAAGTAATAAAGCCAAATAATTTGAAATTTTATAAGAAGGAGCTGTTGAAAAATTAACTAATGGCCTAATTGGTTTATCTTCTTTGTGCAATTTAATTAGTCCATTTAATCTTGGAATTTTAGGATTCTCATTTATGTAATTATTAGTATACTTTTGATTAAATAATTTAGATGATGTTTTTATTATATTTTTTATTTCATTTTGATATTTGTCTGTGGGATCTTTATTTATTTCTGTATATTGGTTTTTAGATATATAATTTTCAGTTTTATTTATATGTTCTTGTTTATCAATAATAACTACAGCATTACCTTTATCAGCTTTTGTCAAAATAAGATCATTAGTTTGTAATTTTTGTTTAATTTGATGAATTTGCGAGTATTGTTTTATGTGTGTATGATTAGTTTTCTTATTTTTAATTAACTTTATTATTTCATGTGATGTTTTTATTCGCATATTTTCTTGTTCCTCTACTTTTAGTTTATTGATCGCCAGTTCAGTATCTATTATTATTGTATCAATATTTCTTTTTATATCTTTTTTAAGGTTGACTATATTATTATTTTCTAAAATTTTTATTTCATTTTGACTGAATTTAGTATTTGTTAAATTAACGAAATTGGGGTGAAACTTATGATGTTGTATGATTACTTCATTATTTTTATCTTTGTTCATTTTTAATATATCTAGTTTTTTGGTTAGAGTGTTCATTTTTCTTTGTCTATATTTAAACAAAAAGATATTAATTTTATTAAATATTTCTTCCCATTTTGTTTTATCCATAAAAAATGCTAGTTTTAAATGTAATTTATAAATTTCAAAAGTTATTTCATTTTGTTTCTTATATAAAAATTTGATTTCATTTCTAACCCACAGAATTTCAGCTTGTTTACATGTTTTTTGTGCTACACTACTTTTATTTTTAATATTAATTCGTGCATATTTAGGAACAATATTATTAATAATACATTGTTTGTTAAAAAATATATTACAATTAGTTTTCATTAATTGAATTTTACGTTTCTGATATAAATTTAAATCTTTTGTTAAAGATGGATAACTAATAGAACTAACCTCTGTAGAGCACATATTCACAACACCAGTAGCCTAGTAAGGCAATATAATATATTTTAATTATGGTGATATGTTTTCTTGTATATATAGTTAATAAATTTAAAATATTTCAAACACAAGAATACTTTTAATGAATATATTTATTCAAAGCTTTTCGCCGATAAAAAAGTATCAGCATCTTCAGGAAAAATAATTATCTAATAAAATACTTTTACAAAATTAAATCATATGTACTACAAAGAATCATATGTTTATAATTATTGCACTTTATGTAAATTTTTCTATAACATCAATGACTTTATAAATAGTTTGGTGCCTTGATCTCACTTGAATTTGTTCATCAATTAATTTGTCTTTAACTTTATGCTTATAAATTTCCAATGTTTCAAATATATTCATTTTTAATCCTTTATTTAATTCTTTAATTAATTTCATATTTTCTATTTCCGGAAACTCATGTCCATTATTAATACAATGCGTAGCTAAATTGGATTTGTATATGTTTGGTTTGATATAAGCGTTTAAATGTTCTTTGTATCTTTCTTTTAATTTCTTTTTTGTTTGTCCTACATATAATTTATTACAAGTTTGACATTTTATATTATATACTCCATTTCTTTCGTGCATATTATTTTGATTTTTGTTATTGTTTATTAAATTTGTAATTTTATTATCGGTTTTATATGTAATTTGTAAATTTGTTTCTTTAAATAATCTTGTAATTTTATTTATTTCGTTACCAGTGAATGTAAAAGTTGTCCAAATATTTTCTCTCTTATTAGGTACAAAATTATTTTCGAGTTTCTGTTTTCTTATTATATTATTATTTAATTTATCTATAGTTTTTCTTTTATATCCATTTTCTAAGCCAATTTGATATATTATATTTTTCTCCTTTATTTGATCATTTAAACTCATTGGTATTTTGTGCATTCTATGTAGTAAATTATAAAGCGCTGCCATTTTTTGGTTGTATGGATGGTTTGAATAATTAGGTATTATTTGATTTGTCTGCGTTGGTTTTCTATATATATTATATTCAAATGATTCTTTATTTCTAGTAATTGTAATATCTAAATAATTTATTTTATTTTTTATTTCAAATTCATGAGTAAATTTTATATTTTCGTGTATATTATTTATACATTTTAATATTTTGTCAATGTTTGAACCATTATTATTTGATATGTATAATCCATCATCTACATATCTAAACCAGTGTCCATTTTGATCATATGTTTTAATAATCTTATCTATATCAATGTCTATATTTTGTAAAAATATTTCCGATAATATGCTGGACATTGGAGAGCCCATTGTGTTTCTTGTGTTTGAAATATTTTAAATTTATTAAATATATATATATATTATATATATTTATATATATATATATATATATATATATATATATATATATATATATTAGGCTCTTATTATTACATGTAAATAATATTTCCCCCATTAGGTGCAATAACTTTACCTTATGTATGAGGCACCTTACGGTCACTTGACCATTGCCGAATCACTGAATAATGGTCAAGTGACCGAAAGGTGCCTTAACACATAAGGTATAATTATTGCACCTAATGGTGGAAATATTATTCACAAGTATTAATAACAACTTCATCAAGTCAGTGCAACGGAATAAAAATGGACAACGTGAAATATCACGATACATATATATATATATATATATATATATATATATATATATATATATATATATACATATATATATAGGAATCGTTGTCCTGAGTGACTCACTAAGAATCAACGTAGAGTCAGATCTATAAAAGATAAAGACTTGAAATTTTCAGAGTGCATTCCGCTCATAACATAGACGCACTATATGAAAAAATGTTGCAAAACGTTGATTTTAAAGGCTAACAAATTTCAAAATCCCGTGGAAAGTACGCAAGTCTCATATGAAATGCACAAAGAAAGTATAATTTCAGAGACTATGCCTGTTCTACTATTAATATAATTTCTTACGAGAAAACAGACATTCCATATTCATTTTCACTCATTAGTGGTTTTTAAATTTTATAGTTTAATATATAAAGTGACAATTTTATACTCACGAAGCCACTACGGGGCGCAAGTAATTTATGTTGGAGTGTGGTGTGTTAAATCAGGTTACATGTGCAAGTGATGAATATATGACGATAGTACATTAAACTAAACAGATCATTGTCTAAAGTACAATACTCGCCCGTTATATTCTTATAGGGTTATTCCTAACTACCAATTTGTATGAAATGGAGCATGAAATCCTACGTTAGATGCTGCCAAGCGTGGGTATGGATGAATGCCATTTAGTCAGCAAAATGGACACAACCAGAAAGTACGAGTAATTCAACTGAACCATTTTATGATTAACGACATACATTAACCCTGTTTTAAAACCAAATGCGAACATTTAAAGTTAAAAAAAAAAATATTTTATGAAATAAGTTATTGTTATATGAAATTGTATTATTTTACCACTTGTTCTACAAATTTTAAACCTAGTTTTCTAAAAAAAAGTTACATTTTATTTTAAACATCATATATGGAAAATATATCACAGTATAAATTAACTTTGGTTTTAAGTTTAGTTTTACACAAAGAGCTATTTAATTAATAAACAACAAATTATGCATAAAAGCTAGTGTTTGTAAAGTAAGGGCACTTCTTTTGAATTAAAGGAAGCGAAAAGCTTATTTCAAGCCTAACTGGTTTTCCTTTTTCATAACCTCAGGAGATTCCAAAACCCATATGATACAAAGTAAAATAGAACATATTTCAAATAACAAACAAGTTAAAAGATAGTTCTGGAAGAACAATACAATATCTGCTTTATCTTTTTGATGCGCAAAATTAGAAAAACCAAAATAATTTTTGAAAAAAAGGAATGAGGAATAATATTTTGCTGTGGAGAGAAAAATGTAGACAGTTTCGCAAGAGAAATATATTATAATGTATAATATATAAAAATATATTATTTTAAAATTATTCCTAATCATGGATATACTCGCCCATCTTCAAAGGTCTTAAATGGAAGTCATTGCCGAGTGTTTTTTTGTGAAAATTTGAAAGAGGAAAAAAGTATGGTGAAAAGAAGAAGAGTTATGACTTAAAGTACCTTGGCTCTTGGTTCTTACTTCCAAGCCACGAGCGCTGTGTGTGTGTGTGTGTGTGTGTGTGTGTGTGTGTGTGTGTGTGTGTGTGTGTGCGCGTGTGTGCGTGTGTGTATATGTGTGTGTCTGTCTGTATGTGTTTGTGTATGTATGTGTTGAAACGGTCTGAATTAACGTTTCAATTAGGAAATTAATAATTTCTTATTTTTTAAATAACAATTTTAATATTTAAATAATAAGGTTTTACGTTATGGTATAATAAACATAGTAAAGAGTCAAGAAGTCAGTAAAATTTTGAATAAGTATTATTAAGACAAATTAAAAATTATGATAGCATGAAATTGTAATAACTAACTAAATTTGACAAACGAGAGTGAAGTGAAAAATTTTTTAAGTGCCGAAAAATGCTAACTTGAGAGCTAGGCCACGTAGAACTATCATCGACATTTTGAAATGACCAGAAAAATCCATAATAAACAGTAGTGAAAACAGAATTTAAAAAACTCAAATAACAAAAAAGTTACAGCAATTTAAAAATAATAGACATTTTCTAGTGTTCTAAAACAGATAACAAAAGTATGCAGGTTAAAACTAATACGTTGTCCAACCCGCCCGTACAAGAAACAAGCACGGAGATAGTGACGAGCTGTAGAGCGGAGGGGAAGGGTGACACAGCCGCAATAAACACAGGAACTTAAGGACCTGTAAGGCAAAAATTTTTTAATACTAGGTGCTAACGGCCGCTATGTCGGATCGCGCCTAGAATCATCACCCGACCAGATGGGACCAAAATAGCCACGTTCCTGCCGTCTACTTCCATCCATGAACGAGGGCTCCAGACTCAGCCTCCAGGTCGCGGGAATGGAGAACGTGGCAACTACCGATGTCCAGGGACCAGGGAATCCAGACGAGAGGACTCCAGGACCGGCAGGGAAATCCTTGGCAAGTCATTTTCTCTATTATATACGAATTAACGTCAAATTTAGTCAGTTAAATTAATTAAATTCAAATTACAAATTAAACTTAAACAATGACTTCACTCTATGTTGAAGGATTAAATAAATCTTAAAAGTAATAAAATTAATTAGTATAACAAAATTGTTGAAATAATGAATAATAAATATTAAATTTACAAAGTGGTTTTGGCCATAAGCCAATCATTTTCAAGAAGACCAGATTTATTGAATCGTATATATTTTTAAATTATTTATAATAAAATGTGAATTTACCAATTCAATTTGAAATAAGAAGATGAAATATTTTATTATGGTAAATTTGGAAATAATTTTTTTTTATGTGTAAACGTAATTAATGAATTGTATAAGTAATGTAGGATTTATATATGTGAAAATTAACGAACTATAATTAATAATTTGCGAAGAGAAAGAGAGAGCTAAATATGTTTTATTTGAAAAGAAAATTTGTTTAGTTTAAATCAGTAATTAAATGCATTATAAAAACTTACAGTATTTGAATTTATCCTGTGTTGAACAACCAATAAAATCTTTAATTTTTTCCAACTGATAAATAATGATTATAAAATCAAAGTACACTTTTAATTAAATTTCATTAATTAATAAATATATAAAATTCAGAACCTAATGCTTTTTCAAACGAGTTCTCTCCTGAGAACAATTTTATTGAGCTATTCTAAAAATTAGTTGGTTTTTTGTATTGAAGGACAGAGACGATGTCTACTGGCAGATCATGTTTAAAGAACACAGGAGCTTTTTAAAATAGGTATCTTAAACATGATCATATTTTGCACGTCCCCTTGCTGTACCTGCAGATCTCATGAAGTGGTAAGATTCTTTGAAAATTGTGTGTGTTCATATAAATGTTGTTTCTTTCCAGCTGACTATTTTACTGACATTTGTGACTAAATACAGACCCAACAAACCTGCCAACCAACTTAGGGTAGGTCATACAAACGTTAAGGTAGAAGTCAGCGGGAATAGGCTTGCTTTTGGGAGTGGTACATTACGCGCGAACACAAGACAAAATTTAGGGATCTTAACACGGTACACAAAACGGTGTGAGCAGCATATAAATAAATATATTATAAATATATTATTCTGCAAAGTGGAGGAGGGACGTTGCAGATTTGACGCCCGAACGTAATGGGGCTTTGAACAGGTACCCAATTTCAAAATTAAATTAAATTAAATTATGAAATAATTATAATTAAATTATGTGAAAAAGTAAATCGTGATTGTGACATAAGTGAAGTCAGAATGTTTTACAAAACAATTAAATTTTTAAATAATAAATTAAATAAAGAAAAATACAAAAGCGTACCAATAAAATAAAAAATAGATAAATAACTGAAATTGAATAAATAATTAGACGAAAGGGCGGGTCAGGAACCGTCTAGCCTAGGACAGTCGAATATAAATACATAATTAGAAATTCTAAATAAATAATAAATTAAATAAATAAATAATAATAAAATGTCAAAAACCGACATGGATAAACTAATGGCCTTTTTCAAGGCGGAAAAAGAGAAGGAGAAGGCGGAAAGAGAGAGAGAGAAGGCGGAAGAAAAACAATTAAGAGAGAGAGAGAGAAGGCGGAAGAAGAGATCAAAAGACAACAAAGAGAGAGGAAAAGTGACGACAAAGAAAAACAATTAAGAGAGAAAATGAAGGCGGAAAGAGAGAAAGAGAAGGCGGAAGAAAAACAATTAAGAGAGAGAGAAAGAGAGCAAGAGACAACAAAAACAGAAAGAGAAAGCTGAAGAAAAAATGGAAAGACAAAAATTATGGGAGGCTTTCGAATTAAAATAGGACGATTACCAAAAAGAGACAGAGACTAAGATAAATGATATAATTGAAAAATTAAACGAACATGAGACTGAAATTGAGAAATTAAAAACCAAAATAGAATCAAATACAAACAAATTAAATGAAAAATTGCACAATATACACGAGGAAGTCAAGACTGTAAAACAAACAGGTAGCAAAAGTGAAACAATCAGCCAGACCAGGAGTTTTAACACAAGTTTGCTTACCCAGGATAATAGACAGGAACGGGGAGGCATCATACCGTAAAATTAAATTCTGGGGGAATGATAAGGAAGACCCGATGACATTCTCAAGTGAAATGGAAGATTTATTTACCGAGATCGACAATATAATGGACAAGATGACCAAGCTAATAATAGTAGAGAGATATTTAAAAGGGGCAACGGATGCATGGTGGAAAGCCTTGAAAAACGTCACAGAAACGTATTCAGAATTCAAACAGGAATTCACGAAACATTTCTATATTTTCAACCACTAAGATAGAGTACGGAGACAGATTAACCAAGGACGCTACCATAACAATGGACCATACTCCATGGCAGAGTATTTCATTATGATGGTAAACAGGGCGAAAAACTTAGACCCGGTAATCCCGGAAAACCATTAAATTTTCATGCTAATGAAGCATTTTGGCAGTAAAGTGCAGTTAGCTAGCGTAGGAAACCCAACAAGTAACATAAAACAAGCAATAGCTTTCCTACAGCAGTTGGACAACGTTACAGAAAATGGAAATGGCAACGGGAACGCTCAACGCAGTCAACAAAGGCAGGTTGCTCCAAACTAACAACCTAACCTTAACTCTAGGTCCCATGGTGACTCCACACAACACCCAAATTATAAGTATCCGAAAAACCTTACTCCTAAAACGCCTATCCCCGAACCAAGCGACCAAAAGCCAAAAAACTGAGTAGGAGGATCTCTGGCAACAATCAGGAAGACCCGTTAACCAGGTTAGGGATCCGAGATGACAAAAAGACAACGAAAACTAAAATTGAGAAACGAATGGAAAAGCCGGTTTACTGTCATAATGAAATAAGCCCAGGCGGTTTTTCCATGTCTATTCGGGACGATTTGTTAGAGGAAGGGAATGATTAATGTCCAGTAATAGAATGTGCTATTAAGCACCAAAAAATTGTGGCGGAAATTGACACAGGTGCCCAAATGTCTGTGATTAAGACTGAAAAATATATAGCCCTAAAACAGAAGAAAAATTAATTCTATGAGCTACCAATAGCAAATGTAGGGATAGTCACAGCATTAGGGGCAACTTGTAAACGAGTCAAATTGCAAACAATGCTTCCTCTGACATTAAACGGACACACAAAGGAATTTGTTTTCTTGATAGTGGACAATCTGCGGGTTGACCTTATCTTGGGAGCAAATACCTTGTGTGGGTTAAAAGCCCGGATCAATATGGAAAGATCGTTCATCACGTACGAAATTGATGGATACCTGCTGCACCAGGAATTTCTAACAACAAATTATACAAAACAAAATTTAAAACAAGAAATCATGTGTAACAAAATAAATAAAATTTCAAATGAAAGGCTACCTTTTAAAAACCAGTCATTAACAAACGGGGAACGAAAACTACCTCTTAAAGGTCATCCATTAACAAACCATCCTAATATAGGCAAACCAATTACAAACGGACAACTAACACCTTCAGAGCCGACAATGGAGGGTTTGATAGTGAGTGGCGAGATAGGAGAGCCATTCATGGGCAAGGGGCTGGAGGAGAAGACCTTGCGCGGGTTTGATGAGGGCGAACGAGAGTGTAAGCTGACTTGTAACCAAAATATAAACGTAAACAAAAAAATTAACAAAATTAGTTCCAACCATACAATCGGGGAACAACGGTTAACATTCAAACAAATTAAAAAAGAAACGAACGAAAAGTCGTCAAAAACAGAAATTACAAACGAAATTACCGCAAATTTAAATTACGAACTAAGCGACAATTTGTGTAGAAACGGGTTAACCAAACCTACAACAAAAAACAAATTAAATGATGACGAATTAAGAAACGGAGATATAAACAAATTAAATAAAAATGGCTACAAGTCGAAACAAACAAATTTCCAACAAGTCAGGGAAGGAATTAATTGTCGGGAGAGCTATCAGTTAGACGAAACAAAAATCCCAGAGCAAGTTAATTTTAACAAACCTAATTTCAAGTCAAAACCAAAGATGTTCGCAAAAATGAATTTAGTGGTAAATTAACAAAATATCAACCTTACAAAAATAAACCGAGAAAAGTTAAACAAAATAAAAAAATCAAATACAAATGTTATGCTCAATGGCGTAACGCGAAGCGCCGTAAGAAATTACGGGACGAACGAAAAATGTTCCAGACGGAATGCTATTATAATAGGCAGTACAAATAACAACCGCTGTACTTTAAATAACCAGGACTGGTCTAGGTTACGGCAGTTAATAATAAAGTATTCAGATGTTTTGAATAATAGACCCAGCAAGTCGAACGAATGTAAATACGGCTCAAGATTAGGGCAGGCACGAATTTTTGTAAACACGGTCACAATGAAACATCCGGTGGACGGGCGGGGAACGGTTTGTGCTGGTTCCTTCCAACAAAATAAGCCGGACGTACCAGAACAGTAGTGGCCAAAGAACCTAAATTTAAATAAAGTAGGACAAATTAAAATAGAATGTCCTACAGAAATTCAAAAAATGTTTAAAGGATATGAGGCAAGCTCAGGAACAATAACCTGATTTGTTACAAGTAATTATTCGAATCAACAATTTTAATAATTATAAAATTTCTGGTAATGTATTGTGTAAAGTTGTATATGACAAAATAAAAATAGAAATGCCAAATTGGAAT
>JBAIZL010000001.1:292429818-292457318 GCA_036971475.1 Prosapia bicincta
AGCCCTTAAATATTCCAAGCAGCCAGTTTTATAATTTTATCAAATGGGATTTTGACAACCAATAAAAATGTGTTTAGATTGCCCATCTTGTTTATAGACTACCTGGTGAAATCTCTTTTTCTATTTACCATTAAACCTCCTTACTATCTAATTATTACCTTTTTCATTGAAAATACATAGAAATTTTATTTCTCTTCATATTGGTTAAGCTAAATATTTAATTGGTAAATTATTATCGTTTTATTGTTTTTATCTTTTTATCTTTAAAAAGAAATGTCCTACAAGTCTATTCGATAATGTTCACACTTTTCCTATTTATATACAGTTTTATATGAATTGACATAGAATTAGAGCCACTTTCGTTTACCTAAATTATATTATATAAATATATTTTTAATGTTTAAGAACAATTCATAATTCTACGTCACTCCTCCTATGGGTCTCCTAATTACATTGTATTGCTATTTAACTATTTTTATTGATACAAATATATTCTTATTATTATTTAAAATAATTTTAGATTGTATTACTAATTTTTATATCGACTGCCAACGGTTCCTAGGCCTGCTACAAACTTGGATGAAACGTGTATATCATAGCCAAGATGTGATGTTTATAGAAACTAAAAAACTGCTTGCGATCCATAACTTTTTGCTATAACATTGGTTTAGTATTATTTCCCTAGTTTGTGGACGACCATTTCTACACAGCTTAAAGCTGAAATAAATACCTATGTCAGTATTACATTTAAGACTTACGATGACCCCCCGTTTCAATATTTGTGTAGTTCGAATTGTTCTTCAAGAGACACATAAAACGACTGTAGAAAACTAAATCATCATTTTTGTTTGTTTTTATAACCAAAGACAAATTAAGTAGGGATGAATAGCCGTTAAATGGGAAGCGAAATATAAACTTTAGCTCAGATTTCTGTTTGAAGCTTATAATACCAATTTTTGTTTGGTTTCAGGATGCTGCAATTAGGGCTGCTTACAGGCCTGTGTTTGTTTTGTACAGTTTATTCGCAAAAGTGCAAAACACCTGAGCCAATAAGTAATTTTTCCTTGAGGCGGGTGAGTGTTACAATTAGCTTGAAAATGTGCAAACATCAAGAAAATTTATATTTATGATAAGTAAATTTGAAATTTATTGACTTATTTTACTATTAAATGCAATTCAAACTTATTAATATTCAAACTTACGTGTTTTAGGATCGTTTCATATTATTATAAAATGTTTTTTTAGGTGAAAATATCATAAAAAGTACGTTTACAGGCAACGAGTTTTTAGATGTAATGAGTTTTTGGTTTATGGAAGTTTTATAATAGTAAAATTATTGATATATATAACGTTTACCTTTTCAAGTTCTCAGGAAGTTGGTTTATGGTGGCTTTAGACCCATTGGAGCCGGCTTTGGTTGAACTATATAAAAATGCACGCTGCGAAGTTGTTTATTTTAATCAAGACATTGGAAATGTGGGAGTGGAAAAATGGTCGACGGATATGTATGTCGAGTAAGTTTATTCTAGTGCCTAATGTGATTCGCTAATTAACTGTAATACTTTCATACACAAACTTATTTATGAAACTAAAATTTGTAATAGAAAAAATTTATATCAAAGTGTTAATAATTGCTGTATAGAGAAAAGATAATTGAAACAATAATTGTCTAAATATTAAAATCATTTTTTTTTTTTTAATTAGGTGTTCCCTTGAATGGCTTTGACGTCATTTAAACATTAACTCTCCCATTGCTATCAAGTCAAGATAATGAGGTCATGAAATTCAAAATCTGTTCTCATTTAATTTATTAAATTACTTTCCTACCCATTCATATAATTCTTTCACCACTACAAGTAATTCCTTAAGTTAAGCCTTCCCTTCTGTCGGTTCATACAATGTCAGGTACACAAAACAAAGCAAATTCCTCCAGAAGTAGTTGCTTACCCGACTATTAAAATTATTTTTATACATGTTATACATGATTGTGTTCTTTCACTACATTATAAACAAAAAATGCTTAACTTGTAGTTTAGTTTTTTTAGATTACAAATATTTAGTAATTCCATACATCACATAACAATGAAACATTTGTTAAACACTTTTCAGAGCAACAAAAAGTGATCTCGGTGGAACATATACTTTACCTGATCGTCAGAAAGGCTTGTTGGAGTTATTTTGTGAGTAATTTTACACTATAATTTATAACACTTTAATTTGTAAATATTCACTATACAAAGATGAACGTACATACAAAAGCGTAAATGACTGTAGTAGGGCAGAAGTGACACCATACGGTTTGATGTTACCACTTATTTGATAGGTATTAAAGTAGAGACTGGTTAATATTTTATATATAATTATTTTGAATTTTAGTATTTTTTATGATTCAATATCAACAAATAACAGGGAGAATTAATTTTCCCTGCACGTCCCTACCAGAGCAATATAAATGGAGCCGCCCACACAAGTTTAATTCCAGGGAAGTACGTGCAGCAAATAAATAAAAGGGTTGGATATTTAGAAATGGGTGCATATTTCATAAATTCTTCAATAAAATAATCTTCTGGGGATAAAGAAATATTACGTGTTTAATAAATCAGAATATTAGCAGATCTAGTGCTTATTATTTTATACATGGAAAATACAAATATATATTTGTTCATACCAGAGTGTGTACATATATGTATTTATATTAGGTTGATTTGTTTAGATTTTGAAATTAAATTGTTGCAAAAAACTTAATTTTGCTGGAGTTACAAATGTATGGCAAACGTCTTAGACAGTAACAATATACTTACTTACTTACTAGTCAACGCCCACTCTTGGCTGTTGGGCCATTTGGTGGCGCGCTGACCAGCAGAGGCGAGAAATCTCTTCTTCCTTTGTGTCGTTCAGGGGTCTATGGTCCAGAGCTGCACATGACTGGAGGTGCTCAGCTGTCATGTCTTCCCCGCTGTCACAAAGGGTGCACCTGGAAGACGAGAAGACGTGTATTTTGTTTAGGTATGCAGCTAGGTAGTCATGTCCTGTTGTAAGTCTAAAAAGTGCAACTCCGTCCCGTCGGGGTAACATGTTAATTGGCCCGTTTTCGACAAGAGTAGCCCAACGTTTATTAAGTGATGCTTCCCTTAAGTAGGCTTGAGTGCTCCTCTTTAATGCAGCATTTATTTGTATTTTTATGGAGGGGAGCGAAGTTGCTACGCTCGGCTGTGGGAGCGTTGTTCCTTTTTTTGGCAATGAGTCGCCTAATTCATTACCTCTTATATCCACGTGGCTGAGGATCTATTGTAATTCAATTTTCCATCCCCTATTCATTAGTTTTGACAAATTTTGACGACATGCTAGAGTTAATCTGCAATCGGTCTTCTTGTTATTTGTTACGGCCATTATTGCAGCCATTGAGTCTACAAAAAGACTGCTTGTGCCGGTGTCTTTATTTTCTTCATTTCGTTTGATGCGGCTAGTATGACGTTTTAATTATACTTTTTAATTAATAAAGTAAATCATTGTCACACAGAAAAATAATATTGAATTTTTAATGTTGAATATTTTTATTGTAAAATTTTCAAACAATATATTTATTATTTATAACATATTAATTCTATTAATAGATAGAGAAAATAACATTAAATAAGGAGTAAAAATCTTTTAAACTGCATTTTACGATTATTTAGGGTAAATAATGTTAAATGTTTGTAACGTGTAAAGATGGGAAATAATTGTAGTTTATTTTAATTACTGAATAATTTATCGGCACGCATTAATCTAGCCTTAATTATAAAATTAAAAATTATATAGCTAGATTCATTTATATTTACATTGTTCTTTGTTGTGATATAATTAAATATCAAGTATTTAATCTTGTAATGGAGTTAGATTGGTTACTCTCTAGACGAAGCAGGAAACTTCACGTATGACTTTACAGTGACGTGTACCGACTATACAAGGTATGCTACGGCCTACGCATGCTCTCAGCCTCCAAACTTTCAAGGTAAAATACTACATGTAGCAAGTTTAATGCAGATAAACCTATTTAGCCTTGTTTAATCAGTTTGTGGGATATAATATATATGGTTTTATATCTAGTGTAAACTTCACTGTGTGCAATCTGTTTATATATTCATACAAATAAATATATGTTCAAGAGTCTTCAAAAAGCTTGAAAACGAGAGCGTGGTAGTTATTAAGCTCTCGAAAGTCGACTCGCCAATATATCAAGTAAAATTCTTGTTTATGCGTAATAAGTTAATACAAGAAAACAGTGTTGCCAAGTTGAACATTGTTGTACTTATGAATATTTAGGATACATATTTATTTAATAAAGATTAGAAACAATAATTTATAACAGAATCCGTATATGTAAGCCAGATTTTGAGAGAAAATTGTGGGAGCTTGAAAAGTCGTACAGAGCTGGAAGACGGCAAACATTAAAGGTAATGACACGACGGAGCTGGAAAAAATATAGCTTTTTATCTAATTACAACACTTACAGCGTTTTGAGGAACTTGAAGTTTGACAAAAATCTCCATAACAAATACATTGCAATGAAAAACAGCTGAGTATGATTTTCAAATACTTCATCTGGGAAACAGCTGTACATATATTATAATAAAAACAACTGAGTACAAATATTTTAACAGTATTAGAGATTATTTATTAGGCGTATGAACGTGGGATCAGGTTTAGTTAATGGAGTACGTCTTATCATAATACATATGTTTGATAAGTGTATTAAATTAGAAATAATCACTGGTTCTGGAAAAGGAAAAATATTTATAATAATAATTATATTAATTATCAACAGATCCTAACATGACATTTCAAACGGAAGGGAACAAATTTCCTTTAAGACTTATATTTTAAATAACTATAAGTAAGGCTTCAATCGACCAAACCTGTTTTTACACTCGGTCAACTTTATGTTGCACTAAGTCGAGTAAAATCTCAAGATGGATTAAAAATAATTATTGATTGATAATACAATTGATCAAAAAATTCAAATTGAAAATACATTCACTAAAAAATATAGTTTATGAGGAAATTTTGTTATGAAAAATTTAAATTATATTAAATTAATTTCTATTAAAATAAAATTACTATACGAAGGTTTAAAATTTGTTTCAATATGAATAGGGGCATTTGCCTCTACAAGCACTTAGTATTATGTATTTTGTAAGTAAATATTACATTAATTTTCTTTCCCCTTGCATATAAAATCCCCATGTTTGATTCAAGTTATAATTTTGTAAGCAAAATATAATTTAATTTTGACATATCATTCATGATAACGCTTCTAAATTGAAATATTTTTAGATAATTTTTTTGCGTCTGTTTGTTTTTATTTGACTTATTTATTGTTTAAACAATGCTTTTACAATGTTTTAAATAACAGAACTCAAATAAAATTTGTTTTGTTTTATTTTCTCCTCGCAGAGTATGTATTTGTATACCTGAGGAACGAGTCGCAGTACGATGAAGTTGTATCAAGGAAATACCTTCAGAGATGCTACAACGGCATTACGACGATACCAGTGAGGGAAATAGAAAGAAGGCCCTACTACAACTGCCCACCCTGGGTCATGTGAGGCATAACGTTAATACAGTATTATTTATGCGTGGTAAAAGTTTTATAATATTTTGTTCCCAGTAATTCTATCGTAAAATAAAAATAATAAAAAATTGTTTAAAACCTTTTTATTAATTTTTTCCAAATTTCTAAGCCTTTTAAGCCCAAATATAAAGATCTGGTAAAGGAAAGATGGCTCCCTGATAAGGGTTAGATGGCGTCCTGGTAAGGTTAAGATGGCTCCCTGGTAAGGGAAAGATGACTTCCTTGTAAGGGTAAAATTGCTCCCTGGTAATGGCAATTTAGCTACCTGGTAAGGGTAAGATGGCTCTTTGGTATGGGTAAGATGACTCCCTGGTAAAGGTAAAATGGCTCCTAATAAGTGTTAGATGACTCCCTAAAAGGGGTAAGATTGATCCCTGGTAAGGGTAAGATGGCTACCTGGTAAAGGTAAGATAACTCCCTGGTATGGGTAAAATAGCTCCATAATAAGGGTAAGATAGCTCCCTGGTGAGGGTAAGATGGCTACCTGGTAAGGGTAAGATGGCTATCTGGTATGGGTAAGATGACTCCCTGGTAAAGGTAAAATGGCTCCTAATAAGTGTTAGATGACTCCCTAAAAGGGGTAAGATTGATCCCTGGTAAGGGTAAGATGGCTACCTGGTAAAGGTAAGATAACTCCCTGGTATGGGTAAAATAGCTCCATAATAAGGGTAAGATAGCTCCCTGGTGAGGGTAAGATGGCTACCTGGTAAGGGTAAGATGGCTATCTGGTAAGGATAAAATGTCACCCTGGAAGGGTAAGATGGCTCCCTAGTAAGAGTAAGATGACTCACTGGTGAGGGTAAAATGGCTCCCTAGTCAGGGTAAGATGGCTCCCTAATAAGGGTAAGATGGCTCCCTGGTAAGAGTAAGATGGCGCATATGTTTGGTAAAAGCATATTCAGTCGTAGGCTTATGAGAAAATTTAATTTTCATTTAAAAAAGTAAATGATAAAAATAATTGTAAAACTTCTCGATTACAGTTTATTCTGAATGAATTGATTGGTTTTTAAAATATTTAACATATTCATGATCCATGATACGTACATTTGGTATGATCCTAGATCATGAAGTAATGCCAAGACGCACGCATCTTCTGCCTTTCCTAACAACAAAACATTGTTCTTCGTAAACGCGTTTCGGATAATTTCCATCATCAAAAGTGTAAACTATACTCCTACATTGTCAAATCTTTAGACTGTATTCTAGTTTAAGTTGTATTACCCTAAGAATATCTTTTAAAGTTTTGATAATGTAGTTAATCCGAAACACGTAGAAGAACAATGTTTTGATGTTAATAGATGCACAAAAGAGTACTTAAATGAATACTAATATTCCTTAATATACCAAAGATGAATTTATCTTAATAAGATGATTTATAATTAGGAATATTAAATCATTGTCTCGTCACATTATGTGTTTTGTTCTTTCTTCGTTTTCCTTGGCATAATTCTAAATATAAATAAGTTTCATCAAAAGTTTTGTCCCTATTGCAGGTGATATTAGGTCTTAAAGGTATAAGATTTAAGGATAGACATTGTAACACTCTTAAAAATAAGGTGTTACATATAAATTCATTTATATATTTAATTTTTAGTTAATAGTTATATCGTCCCAATATAAAAAAAATTTTTTGTTTTATTGGTTTACATTGTGAAGCTAGCATAGATAGTAGTGCCCCTAGCGGGTAGAAATGTAAAATATCGTACGAGTTAGTAACTCAGGGTAATTAACTGACATCACCTCATGTGACGTAAGCATGGTCTGATATCGCCAAATCCAATGCACAAATCGAAAAATTCGAAATAATAATCAGGGGTGGGAAGGTCCGTTGGCGTGTCCTTGCAACGACCCCACTTCTCGAGAGGTTTTGAACAGAACAGATGTGATGGCATTTTTGGACATAACATAGAAATTTATAAGCTTCCAGCATTTAAAATTTAAGATGTCAAAGCCGGTACCAAATTGTATTAACTCAACAAAAGAAGAAGTCAGAAGCGATTATTTATGAATTTTAAATGAGTAAAAGTTATTATCATTTTTGTTTAAGTGCGCTGATTTGCAAGAGCGATGTGTTAAGTGATTAGTGATTCCAAAAGCCATGGCCAATGTTTAATATGTGTTAAAGTGTTTTAAAAATAAGTAATGTGCACAAGCAGGTACGTTTTAGATAATAATATAGAAAAGGTATTTTAATGTTAACTAAGAAGAATTTTTATTTGATAAACGGTTAACACATGAACGGTAGAAATTGTCCCTTGGATATTCATTTCTAAAACTTTAATTGGAAATCTTAAGTTACTATCTTTTCGATATACATAATTTTAAAGGTTAATAAGTAATTAAAATCTATAGAATAACTAGCAGTAATTAATAGTAAATTACTCGACACATTGCTGTCTTTTGTTCTCTTGTAATTTGTCACTGATTAATAAATTGTATAACTTTGTATTTTAAAAATTTAAATTCTTATTTCCCAAGTAACCTAGTCCGTTACAACATAGTCTTTAAGCAAAAGATTAGGAACTTAAAGGCCATGAATATGTAAAAATAGGATCCTTTTTAAAACGTTAAGGAGTATAGAATTTATTTTGTTGAGCATCAAATGTTTCAGAAAATTTTAACCTTTAACGAGTCTACAAATCAGAATTCAATTATATTGGTTTGTTGTTTGGCCAGTTGAGCCCTCATTTTGAGCTTCCAAAACCACCCAGAGATGCCTTCAGGCCAAACAATGTCTCCATATAATGTAGTTACTATTATACCGGGAAAGATCGGGATGGATTGAACTAAGCTTCTAAGGTCTTTCCATGAAGAATCAGATGATAGTGACATGAAACAGTACGGTAAGTGTCGTGCTAAGAACGAGCGGGCAAGAGAGAAGCCCCGCCAGGAAAACACCCGTGACAGATCGTGCAGGAACCCAGGGGTGGGAGTATCTTTATGCTGAAGGATATTGAAGGGTATTAGTTTACACTACCTTATTACTGAGAATTGGTAGAAATTCTTCTTCTGCTGTCCAGCCGGAATCTATACGACCAAACTTAGTACGTTTGTTAGGGCTAAGCCGGGACCCTCGAGGGGTGCCTCTGCGTCACCTAAAACAGTAAAGCGCATTAGAAATATACAGTCAGTACAAAGAGTTGTCGTGGATGGGGTTGTAACCACTTAGTGAGTTGTATTGATACGTAACTACCACATTGTAAGGTCGAGTTGCAGGGATGTATTGAACCTATAAATATAAAAAAGAGCCCCGAAAAATCGGCCTTCAAAAACTCGACATTCCGTACAACTCGACACAACTAAGGATAAATAATTTCCAGCCTCACCTCGACCGTCGTAGGGTGGCGTGTGAAAAGGGGGTGAAAGGAAATGCGATGGCCTCTTCCTTAAAAAGGTATCTCAAAAAGGATTTTCAAGACGACTTAATCTTAATCTCTTTTTTGAGAAAAGTCCCGAACACTTAAGAAGCAGCTGAAAAGGATGTGGAGAATAGAACGAAAGAGGATAGAAGCAGTGAGCCTCTGGAAGACAGTGAAAAAGTTTTGGCTGTGACCGCAAATGATCGAAATGATGAAGTTGGCAATGGCAACGATGTCGAAGAAGAAGAAAAGAGACACAGTGGTGGACTTCAGGCTGTAGAAGATGCGTTACGGTATTTCGAGCAATATGGTGTATCGGCAGCAGGCATCTTGCTTTGATGCTACGCACTTCAGAATTCAATCTGAGAGGCACTCAAAGATTACACGTTTTTCCCCCTCACAATGACATTTCGCACACAACTTATATCCACTAAGGTTTTATGTCAGTGCATTACTTTGGCTATTTACTACCTTCAAGTCCCCATTGTGTCGAGTTTTTGAGACTCTACTGTATATATATTTTATCAAGATATGTTGTTAAAATGGCATAGCCCTCCGCATTATTATTCCCAATAACTAAATAAAAACACGACCATCACGATGATGTGGTAAAAATTAGTACTTCCAAATATCAGAGTGAAACCCGCTAAAACAAGAAACAGAGACTGAAGCTTATCATAGTAAAAAGAATAAATTCCCTCGTGCTCACACGTTAAGCGTGACACATGAGAAAAAACATGGGACAACCGAATGTATATTCATAATATATGTTATTGAAATGTGTATAACTTTAAAGGTTTGTTTAATTCATACCCTTTCAAATATTTGAATAACTTTATTCAAGTAGATATTTGCTAACTGAAACTGAAGTCACAAACAAATGTTCCTTGAAAGTATTGTAGCGTAAAATTTAATTTAAATAAATAAAACACCTAATCAGGAATAAACATTTTTATTTAATGTATATTTTCTTTGTGAACAATGAATTAACTTCAAAGATAGATATAACAGAAACAAATTATTCTAATAATTTCCTCTGAAGATGATTGTTTGCAATGGAAATGTAAATATAGATATAAGTAAAAGGTTTATAAGTAGTTAAAAGAATTTATGTATTTAATTTTCTTTTTCTTGGTTCTTGTTCTTTTTAAAATACAAGTAAAACTTACAATGGTTAAATAATTACAGAAATAGTCGTGCGTAAGTGATACTTTGCGTCCCGCGCGTTCAACTCATTACGTCATAGATACAGCATATATGCAATTTATGTGGCTAAACACTCGTTTAGCTTAGACTGTGATCAAAAGAAAGTTGAAAGTTTAGCAATGACGAACAGCAACAAAGAAGCAATAATATATTTCCTGAAACGTCTTTCAAAGACTCTACAGATAGTTACAATATTTGGCTTCAGTGAGGAAAATTTTTATTAAAATAATTAAAAACATTATTTAAAAATAAATTTTCCGGCAAGTTGGCGGGAAAAACTTTTACTATATTTTACACTGTAACGCTCCAAATTCCTTCAAGCTTGGGAGTTAGGTTAACGAAATGGAAATTAGTTACTAAAATGATATTCTCATTTTATTTTATATATTAAAAAAAATATTATACCAACTCTCAAATTTATCTGACCATCTCGACTTGTTTCTTTAACTTGGTTTTCCTGGTGTTGTGTAAGAAGAAGATAGCGCAGATTTTGTATTGTTCTTCTGGCGGTATTTTTCGATCATTTTGTCAATAGTATATAATTGATTACTATAGCCTATACGCTGTGCAGACCCTATGGTACGAAAACCAGTTGGGCCTGAAGTAAGCTCAGGGCTTTCGTTAACATAAAGGTAGTTTTACTAATTTGTAAGCACTAACTTCTATTCATAATTATTGTTTATTAATTAAAACATTCTTTTTGTAAAAACAAATTAGACAACTATCTCATTTTACATTGTGATATATTTTTCATATTTTATGTTTAAACAAGTGTAACTTTATTCAAATACTATCCTTTCTTCACTAACCAAAACTATGTGGGTATTTCTACTTGCTTCTACAACTTCGCTTTTCTAATGTTGTGTAAAATTGGATTACAAATTTAATAATATTCTTCCAAGGCAGCTTTTGAGCTGTTTGTTATTTGAAAAGGTATTCTCTATTATAACCTACCAGCAACACTGCGAACTTCGTCAATAAATGACGTAATTACATTACCTGAACTTAATTAAGTATTTTATTAACATAATAATACATGAACGTATAGTAGTCGATCGTGAAAAGTGTGGATATAAAAGTTGTTGATTGAATGTTATTTATCTTCGGATGTACAATATTTTTTGGATATTATTTTAAATGTGTTGAAAAATCATTTTGGATTGTTTAGTGTTGCATAGCAACCAAAATTTTAATTCAATGAAATGTTTTAAGATAAGATACAGTCATATTTTATGCGATTTTTGCACTTAAAAATTATGTACATGTAGAAACAAATTATGTCTCTAGAAACATTTCCAGGAATGTACTCTACAATTTCCCAAAGTTAATTGGCGATCTTATCAGTGGTTTAGGAGCGTATAAGGCTCATACATATATAAACTCAAACAAACGTTCATATTTATTTATATAAATAAATAAATATATATATATATATATATATATATATATATATGTATATATATATATATATATATATATATATATATATATATATATATATATATATATATATATATATATATATATTCATAGATATACAGATAGGTAATATGTCATGTAATCCTATAAGAAAACGACCAAACTATTTTACAATAAAATATTTCCTTTTATTACCATCATCCTATGCTTTAGAAATTCAACTCATAAACCCTCCACTCTTCTAGTAAGCAATATTTAATGTAATTATTATTGTAAATTTAGTAATTATTGCACTTCCTAAGGAGTGCACCAGTTGTTCATTTAAACAATATTTATTATGCGTGTACCAGATCTGCTCCCAAGCAGTAAACAAAAACAAAATATTAAGAACTCAGTAAGAAACTTAAAAAAGTAGAGAAATAACACTCACGTCATAAAAATATACTTGACTGATCAACGCCTTTATATTATTGAATTCAATTCTTTCTCTATTATTATATTCTACTTTCTTTTCCCACAATATTTTTTTTCATTTCTCCAGGTTATTAGAATGTACAAATGCTAGTAATATATTGTATATTTCTTTATCTTTTATGTACTGAGGATATTTTGAAATGATTCCTGTAGAAAGGGTTGTTTTTGAGGTCATATGATAATTATATATATATATATATATATATATATATATATATATATATATATATATATATATATAGGCCTATATATATATATATATATATTTATATATTTAAGATCAAATAATATACACAAATACAGGAATATTTAATTTATTGAACAATAAACTCAAAGCTTTTCGTTGGTTTACATTACCAACATCTTCAGGAGTTACAATAGTAAGAATAAGGCTATAGGCCTATATATATATATATATATATATATATATATATATATATATATATATATATATATAAAGATAGTATAACGAAACTTTATTTGCGAAAATCATTTAGGCCTGAAGTAAGCTTTGGACTTCCGTTAACTAATTTAGCCGAAGTTCCCTACTTTGTAAACACAATCTTCTATGCGTCATTTGTTATTTAATAATTTAATCACTCCTTCTCTAAAACTAAACTAAAAAACATACTACTGTGGTATATTTTCCAAATTATATGTTTAAATAAAATTAAGTATTTAAAAAACTAAACTTTAAAGATGTTTTAAAACTTAAAACTCACTTATATTTATTGGGGAACATGTGTTACAACGATAAAACTTCATGCCACATAAATTATCTTTTTTTAATTTAAAAGTCCACAAATGGATTTAAAACACGATTCATGCATGTCGTTAATTATAAAATTGTCCTGTTGAAATACTTTCTAGCCATGTCCATTTTGCTGACTAAATGGCATTCATCCACACGCGGCAGCATCTAACGAAGGATGTCACGCTCCATTTCATTGAATTTGGCGGTTAGGAATGAATTTATTAAATACGTAAATTCAAAATACTAGAATCAAAATAAGTAACTCATTTAATTGTATCAAAGAGACATTATCAGGCTAAAACGTCGAGAACTAAATAAACGCTGTGATCTAGAAACTGAAAGAATTTTGTCATTTTTTAAAATAATGTCGCTGTAGAAAGAAAATTAAAAGAATGTACGAGTGGAACAAGACAAGTGAAATGCTTTAGTTTTCAATTAGCAATTCCTAGTTTTATCTAAATGAATAGCATACAGTTTCATAGATTCTTTAATTAAAAGGGTTTCTAAAGCAACAGATACCTAGATGAAGCAAATACATGAATAATTTGTGTGCTCACTTGTATATAATCAAGGAATATATTTTACCAGAAGGTCTATTTGTAGGGAAATTAAAAACTTCAGTTTTTAGGTCGGTAACTACAACTGGCAGACTCTACCTCTGGGTATTAGATGAACTAAAGGTGTTAGTTGTTGTCTTCAGAGTGTAAGAATGATTGAAACGAAAAGAGGGCATGGTTGAAAATCTTCGTTGTCCATGATAACTTGTAGGTGATAATTCGTTTATAACTTTTACTTTACCTACTATATAATAATATTGTATATTATGTTTCTTTTTTTTTCTTTAAAAGTTATACTATAATTTATTTATGTTCTGTAATCCAATTTATTTATTGCTTTCATTTTATAACCATTTTATCCTGCTACTGTACATACATCGGATCTATTTTCTCTTTCTTTCCATTTGTATCATTCACTGATTGCAACTTTCTATTCATGTGCTAATATTTTGTACTTAGTGTATTTGTGTGGGTGACTGTATGATTTAATAAAATTTCATTTTTTTCTTTTCAAAGACAATTTAAATATATTTTGTATTATAACAATATCTAAATATTATTACATTATTGTATTGTTTATTGTCATAGTATTTTATATTTGACTCTAACTGGATTCTCTACGCCCATCGTAACATGGGCAACTCGCTGAATAATGTGTCTCAACAATTTCTGATTTTTTTAACTCTTCAATGAGGTTTTCTAAATAACGAATAGGTGTTTTAGTAATAAGAAATATTCTGGATGAACAAATTATTAAATATTAGAGCTTATGTAATTATACTTAAAGATAACAGATCCAAACCTATATATATTATTCGGATGTAAAACTGTCGATTTCGGTATGTCCATTATCTGTGAAGAAATGTGAACCTCTCGATCTAGTAGTTACCTATAACTCGATATAATCCTGCTGCAGATCATCGAAAGCTTATGGAACATGTTGATGAATACTTACGGCGATACGAGTGAAATAGTAAAAAGAAAATATTCAAATATAAACTCAATCTTTCTCTAATATATTATGGCTTACATCCAACAGATTCTGCAATTACTTCTTAGTTAATGGAAAACTATTTCAAATAAAATTGATGCCCTTCTATGATAAATCCAAGCAAATACAGAATCCTGGTGCCCCAAATACATTAGTTGATGCATTAGTACATTCCTACATCTATAGAATTCTAATAGGGGAACTCTTCAAATATCTACACATTTTAGAATTGTTAAAACTCACCTTTTTCAAAAGAAAACTGTTCATTGGTTTGGGTGTTGTGCAACTCTGTCAATAAACACAGCAAAATATACAATATAAACAATAAACACACACACTCACACACAAACACACACAAACACACACACACACACACACACACACACTCACACACACACACCTGACCCAATAAAAGAATATTATCTCTGTATTCAATTTTTGTGTTTGTGTGTGTGTGTGTGTGTGTGTGTGTGTGTGTATGTGTGTGTGTGTGTGTGTGTGTGAGTGTGTGTGTGCGTGTGTGTGTGTGTGTGTGTATGTGTGTATGTGTGTGAGAGAGAGAGAGAGACTGTGTGTGAGTGTGTGTGTGTGTGTGTGTGTGTGTGTGTGTGTTTGTGTCTGTGTGTGAGTTGTGTGTGTGTGTGTGTGTGTGAGTTGTGTGTGTTTGTGGTGTGTGTGTGTGTGTGTGTGTGTGTGTGTTGTATGTCTGTCTGTGTGTGTGTGTGTGTGTGTTTGTCTGTGTGTGTGTGTGTGTGTGTGTGTGTGTGTGTGTGTGTGTGTGTGTGTGTGTGTGTGTGTGTGTGTGTGTGTGTATGTGTGTGTGTGTGTGAGTTGTGTGTGTTTGTGTGTGTGTGTGTTTGTGAGTTGTGTGTGTTTGTGTGTGTGTGTGTATGTGTGTGTGTTTGTGTGTGTGTGTGTGTGTGTGTGTGTGTGTGTGTGTGTGTGTGTGTGTTGTCTGTGTGTGTATGTGTGTGTGTGTGTGAGTTGTGTGTGTTTGTGTGTGTGTGTGTTTGTGAGTTGTGTGTGTTTGTGTGTGTGTGTGTATGTGTGTGTGTTTGTGTGTGTGTGTGTGTGTGTGTGTGTGTGTGTGTGTGTGTGTGTGTGTGTGTGTGTGTGTGTGTGTGTGTGTGTGTGTGTTGTCTGTGTGTGTGTTTGGGTGTGTGTGTTTGTGTGTGGTTAAACCTTTATTCATGAATGTAGAAAACAGATTATTCGATCCTCGTCAATTACAATATATCGATTTCTTAATAACAGATCTCGAACACAAACATAGACACATCATTGGAAGAATATAGTCAAGCACTTTGAACTCACGACCCCCGAACCCAACTTTAAACTCGTGACACCCGATCGTATGACTAAAGTCTGGACCGAAACAAGGATGTTGGTATCACTACCCGTACCTTGTAGACAAGTCACTGTAATGCCGGAACTCGTGTCCATAGGACGAGACGATTTCCAACCAGACTCAAGCTTTCGGGCACTTTACTTAAAATTTCTCTTGACTAATAGATTCTTCAGGAGTAATGGGTTTCCTTACCTTCTGTATAGATCGGTCCAGGTAGTGCAATCGGGCCATTATCCACCTCGGTTGGCCTTACCCCAGAGTCTGGATCTTCAAACTTGGGAATGGTCCTGAGTAGTCATAAATCCATTACGTGAGGCTTTGAGAGCATAAATGTATAAAATACACCAAAATGTCTTCCCTTAAAGTATCACTTTAGGTTTTTCTCCATGAGAGCGTTACTAAAAGGGTTATAACAGAAGAAACATTGACCAGTTACTGAGCATACGGAAAAAAAGGAATTACGATTTGAGGGGACAAAATGCTAACAGAAGAGTTTCACACTATAATTTTAGAATTTTTTGTTTAAAGTAATATAAATGTTCAAGTGGTATCAAAGTAATGACTGCACAAAGTATGTTGCAATTACTTTTATCTTAGAACTTGAAAGTTGGGGAATAATGGGAAATAAAACCTCTGCTAGGTCATGCAAATAACAAATCTAGAAGTTTATCTTTGTTAATGACTATCTTTTCTAATGCACGTAATTATAAAAGCTAGATAACCGAAATGTGTGCCATATTACCGTTATTTAAGTGGCGTTTCACAAAACCTGAGGAAAACTTTATGAAGATTGGCTGCACTGAAAGTAACAAGCCCTGACGCTTAAGGTAAGGTAGCCAGGCGTGTGGGATTTGTATTTAAAGAGATATTTGTTTCAATTTACGCTCTTTAATCAAGTTTAAACTGAATAGACAGGTTATAATTCCGTTTCGTCTAATTGTAGAGTTTGAACTTTTATAACTTAGTATAAAAAGAAATTATTGAAAAAGATTTTTCATAACTCTCGCAAACAAAGGATGTGATTAGTTTTGACAAAGCGCCACCAAACTGTGCGTCCAACCTGATCAACAATCTAAAGAATTCCTTATATAATCATTACTATAAAATTTGTATATAACTCCACTTTCTAGAGAGAATACCATGATTTCTTCATTTGTGCATTTCAATTACAAAATATCGATTTATTAATATTATTAAACCATCTGGATTACATCTCAACTGAAAAAGCTCTTAAATATTCCAAGCAGCCAGTTTTATAATTTTATCAAATGGGATTTTGACAACCAATAAAAATGTGTTTAGATTGCCCATCTTGTTTATAGACTACCTGGTGAAATCTCTTTTTCTATTTACCTTTAAACCTCCTTACTATCTAATTATTACCTTTTTCATTGAAAATACATAGAAATTTTATTTCTCTTCATATTGTTTAAGCTAAATATTTAATTGGTAAATTATTATCGTTTTATTGTTTTTATCTTTTTATCTTTAAACGAAATGTCCAACAAGTCTATTCGATAGTGTTCACACTTTTCCTATTTATATACAGTTTTATATGAATTGACATAGAATTAGAGCCACTTTCGTTTACCTAAATTATAATATATGAATATTATTTTAATGTTTAAGAACAATTCATAATTTTACGTCACTCCTCCTATGGGTCTCCTAATTACATTGTATTGCTATTTAACTATTTTTATTGATACAAATATATTCTTATTATTATTTAAAATAATTTTAGATTGGATTACTAATTTTTATATCGACTGTAAACGGTTCCTAGGCCTGCTACAAACTTGGATGAAACGTGTATATCATAGCCAAAATGTGATGTTTATAGAAACTAAAACACTGTTTGCGATCCATAACTTTTTGCTATAACATTGGTTTATTATTATTTCCCTAGTTTGTGGACGACCATTTCTACACAGCTTAAAGCTAAAATAAATACCTATGTCAGTATTACATTTAAGACTTACGATGACCCCCCGTTTCAATATTTGTGGAGTTCGAATTGTTCTTCAAGAGACACAAAACGACTGTAGAAAACTAAATCATCATTTTTGTTTGTTTTTATAACCAAAGACAAATTAAGTAGGGATGAATAGCCGTTAAATGGGAATCGAAATATAAACTTTGGCTCAGATTTTCTGTTTGAAGCTTATAATACCAATTTTTGTTTGGTTTCAGGATGCTGCAATTAGGGCTGCTTACAGGCCTGTGTTTGTTTTGTACAGTTTATTCGCAAAAGTGCAAAACACCTGAGCCAATAAGTAATTTTTCCTTGAGGCGGGTGAGTGTTACAATTAGCATGAAAATGTGCAAACATCAAGAAAATTTATATTTATGATAAGTAAATTTGAAATTTATTGACTTATTTTACTATTAAATGCAATTCAAACTTATTAATATTCAAACTTACGTGTTTTAGGATCGGTTCATATTATTATAAAATGTTTTTTTAGGTGAAAATATCATAAAAAGTACGTTTACAGGCAACGAGTTTTTAGATGTAATGAGTTTTTGGTTTATGGAAGTTTTATAATAGTAAAATTATTGATATATATAACGTTTACCTTTTCAAGTTCTCAGGAAGTTGGTTTATGGTGGCTTTAGACCCATTGGAGCCGGCTTTGGTTGAACTATATAAAAATGCACGCTGCGGAGTTGTTTATTTTAATCAAGACATTGGAAATGTGGGAGTGGAAAAATGGTCGACGGATATGTATGTCGAGTAAGTTTATTCTAGTGCCTAATGTGATTCGCTAATTAACTGTAATACTTTCATACACAAACTTATTTATGAAACTAAAATTTGTAATAGAAAAAATTTATATCAAAGTGTTAATAATTGCTGTATAGAGAAAAGATAATTGAAACAATAATTGTCTAAATATTAAAATCAATTTTTTTTCTAATTAGGTGTTCCCTTGAATGGCTTTGACGTCATTTAAACATTAACTCTCCCATTGCTATCAACTCAAGATAATGAGGTCATGAAATACAAAATCTGTTCTCATTTAATTTATTAAATTACTTTCCTACCCATTCATATAATTCTTTCACCACTACAAGTAATTCCTTAAGTTAAGCCTTCCCTTCTGTCGGTTCATACAATGTCAGGTACACAAAACAAAGCAAATTCCTCCAGAAGTAGTTGCTTACCCGACTATTAAAATTATTTTTATACATGATTGTGTTCTTTCACTACATTATAAACAAAAAATGCTTAACTTGTAGTTTAGTTTTTTAGATTATAAATATTTAGTAATTCCATACATCACATAACAATGAAACATTTGTTAAACACTTTTCAGAGCAATAAAAAGTGATCTCGGTGGAACATATACTTTACCTGATCGTCAGAAAGGCTTGTTGGAGTTATTTTGTGAGTAATTTTACACTATAATTTATAACACTTTAATTTGTAAATATTCACTATACAAAGATGAACGTACATACAAAAGCGTAAATGACTGTAGTAGAGCAGAAGTGACACCATACGGTTTGATGTTACCACTTATTTGATAGGTATTAAAGTAGAGACTGGTTAATATTTTATATATAATTATTTTGAATTTTAGTATTTTTTATGATTCAATATCAACAAATAACAGGGAGAATTAATTTTCCCTGCACGTCCCTACCAGAGCAATATAAATGGAGCCGCCCACACAAGTTTAATTCCAGGGAAGTACGTGCAGCAAATAAATAAAAGGGTTGGATATTTAGAAATGGGTGCATATTTCATAAATTCTTCAATAAAATAATCTTCCGGGGATAAAGAAATATTACGTGTTTAATAAATCAGAATATTAGCAGATCTAGTGCTTATTATTTTATACATGGAAAATACAAATATATATTTGTTCATACCAGAGTTTGTACATATATGTATTTATATTAGGTTGATTTGTTTAGATTTTGAAATTAAATTGTTGCGAAAAACTTAATTTTGCTGGAGTTACAAATGTATGGCAAACGTCTTAGACAGTAACAATATAGGCCTACTTACTTACTTACTAGTCAACGCCCACTCTTGGCTGTTGGGCCATTTGGTGGCGCGCTGACCAGCAGAGGCGAGAAATCTCTTCTTCCTTTGTGTCGTTCAGGGGTCTATGGTCCAGAGCTGCACATGACTGGAAGTGCTCAGCTGTCATGTCTTCCCCGCTGTCACAAAGGTTGCACCTGGGAGACGAGAAGACGTGTATTTTGTTTAGGTATGCAGCTAGGTAGTCATGTCCTGTTGTAAGTCTAAAAAGTGCAACCCCGTCCCGTCGGGGTAACATGTTGTTAATTGGCCCGTTTTCGACAAGAGTAGCCCAACGTTTATTAAGTGATGCTTCCCTTAAGTAGGCTTGAGTGCTCCTCTTTAATGCAGCATTTATTTGTATTTTTATGGAGGGGAGCGAAGTTGCTACGCTCGGCTGTGGGAGCGTTGTTCCTTTTTTTGGCAATGAGTCGCCTAATTCATTACCTCTTATATCCACGTGGCTGAGGATCTATTGTAATTCAATTTTCCATCCCCTATTCATTAGTTTTGACAAATTTTGACGACATGCTAGAGTTAATCTGCAATCGGTCTTCTTGTTATTTGTTACGGCCATTATTGCAGCCATTGAGTCTACAAAAAGACTGCTTGTGCCGGTGTCTTTATTTTCTTCATTTCGTTTGATGCGGCTAGTATGACGTTTTAATTATACTTTTTAATTAATAAAGTAAATCATTGTCACACAGAAAAATAATATTGAATTTTTAATGTTGAATATTTTTATGGTAAAATTTTCAAACAATATATTTATTATTTATAACATATTAATTCTATTAATAGATAGAGAAAATAACATTAAATAAGGAGTAAAAATCTTTTAAACTGCATTTTACGATTATTTAGGGTAAATAATGTTAAATGTTTGTAACGTGTAAAGATGGGAAATTGTAGTTTGTTTTAATTACTGAATAATTTATCGGCACGCATAAACCTAGCCTTAATTATAAAATTAAAAATTATATAGCTAGATTCATTTATATTTACATTGTTCTTTGTTGTGATATAATTAAATATCAAGTATTTAATTTTGTAATGGAGTTAAATTGGTTACTCTCTAGACGAAGCAGGAAACTTCACGTATGACTTTACAGTGACGTGTACCGACTATACAACGTATGCTACGGCCTACGCATGCTCTCAGCCTCCAAACTTTCAAGGTAAAATACTACATGTAGCAAGTTTAATGCAGATAGACCTATTTAGCCTTGTTTAATCAGTTTGTGGGATATAATATATATGGTTTTATATCTAGTGTAAACTTCACTGTGTGCAATCTGTTTATATATTCATACAAATAAATATATGCTCAAGAGTCTTCAAAAAGCTTGAAAACGAGAGCGTGGTAGTTATTAAGCTCTCGAAAGTCGACTCGCAAATATATCAAGTAAGATTCTTGTTTATGCGTAATAAGTTAATACAAGAAAACAGTGTTGCCAAGTTGAACATTGTTATACTTATGAATATTAAGAATATATATTTATTTAATAAAGATTAGAATTAATAATTTATAACAGAATCCGTATATATAGGCCAAATTTTGAGAGAAAATTGTGGGAGCTTGAAAAGTCGTACAGAGCTGGAAGACGGCAAACATTAAAGGTAATGACACGACGGAGCTGGAAAAAATATAGGTTTTTATGTAATTACAACACTTACAGCATTTTGAGGAACTTGAAGTTTGACAAAAATCTCCATAACAAATACATTGCAATGAAAAACAGCTGAGTATGATTTTCAAATACTTCATCTGGGAAACAGCTGTACATATATTATAATAAAAACAACTGAGTACAAATATTTTAACAGTATTAGAGATTATTTATTAGGCGTATGAACGTGGGATCAGGTTTAGTTAATGGAGTACGTCTTATCATACTACATATGTTTGACAAGTGTATTAAATTAGAAATAATCACTGGTTCTGGGTAAAGGGACATCATATTTCTACTTACAATTATATTAATTATCAACAGATCCTAACATGTCATTTCAAACGGAAGGGAACAAATTTCCTTTAAGACTTATATTTTAAATAACTATAAGTAATTCTTCAATCGACCAAACCTGTTTTTACACTCGGTCAACTTTATGTTGCACTAAGTCGAGTAAAATCTCAAGATGGATTAAAAATAATTATTGATTTATAATACAATTGATCAAAAAATTCAAATTGAAAATACATTCACTAAAAAATATAGTTTATGAGGAAATTTTGTTATGAAAAACTTAAATTATATTAAATTAATTTCTATTAAAATAAAATTACTATACGAAGGTTTAAAATTTGTTTCAATATGAATAGGGGCATTTGCCTCTACAAGCACTTAGTATTATGTATTTTGTAAGTAAATATTACATTAATTTTCTTTCCCCTTGAATATCCCATGTTTGATTCAAGTTATAATTTTGTAAGCAAAATATAATTTAATTTTGACATATCATTCATGATAACGCTTCTAAATTGAAATATTTTTAGATAATTTTTTTGCTTCTGTTTGTTTTTATTTGACTTATTTATTGTTTAAACAATGCTTTTACAATGTTTTAATTAACAGAACTCAAATAAAATTTGTTTTGTTTTATTTTCTCCTCGCAGAGTATGTATTTGTATACCTGAGGAACGAGTCGCAGTACGATGAAGTTGTATCAAGGAAATACCTTCAGAGATGCTACAACGGCATTACGACGAAACCAGTGAGGGAAATAGAAAGAAGGCCCTACTACAACTGCCCACCCTGGGTCATGTGAGGCATAACGTTAATACAGTATTATTTATGCGTGGTAAAAGTTTTATAATATTTTGTTCCCAGTAATTCTATCGTAAAATAAAAATAATAAAAAATTGTTTAAAACCTTTTTATTAATATTTTCCAAATTTCTAAGCCTTTTAAGCCCAACTATAAAGATCTGGTAAAGGAATGATGGCTCCCTGCTAAGGGTTAGATGGCGTCCTGGTAAGATTAAGATGGCTCCCTGGTAAGGGAAAGATGACTTCCTTGTAAGGGTAAAATTGCTCCCTGGTAATGGTAAGATAGCTACCTGGTAAGGGTAAGATAGCTCCCTGGTAAGGGTAAGATAGCTCCCTGGTAAGGGTAAGATGGTTCTTTGGTATGGGTGAGATGACTTCTCGGTAAGGGTAAAATTGCTCCCTGATAATGGCAATTTAGCTACCTGGTAAGGGTAAGATGGCTCTTTGGTATGGGTAAGATGACTCCCTGGTAAAGGTAAAATGTCTCCTAATAAGTGTTAGATGACTCCCTAAAAGGGGTAAGATGGCTCCCTGGTAAGGGTAAGATGACTCCCTGGTAAGTGTAAGATGGCTACCTGGTAAAGGTAAGATAACTCCCTGGTATGGGTAAAATAGCTCCCTATAAAGGGTAAGATAGCTCCCTGGTGAGGGTAAGATGGATACCTGGTAAGGGTAAGATGGCTACCTGGTAAGGGTAAAATGACTCCCTGGAAGGGTAAGATGGCTCCCTAGTAAGGGTAAGATGACTCACTGGTGAGGGTAAAATGGCTCCCTAGTCAGAGTAAGATGGCTCCCTAATAAAGGTAAGATGGCTCCCTGGTAAGAGTAAGATGCCGCATATGTTTGGTAAAAGCATATTCAGTCGTAGGCTTATGAGAAAATTTAATTTTCATTTAAATAAGTAAATGATAAAAATAATTGTAAAACTAAAATGAATTGATTGGTTTTTAAAATATTTAACATATTCACGATCCATGATACGTACATTTGGTATGATCCTAGATCATGAAGTAATGCCAAGACGCACGCATCTTCTGCCTTTCCTAACAACAAAACATTGTTCTTCGTAAACGCGTTTCGGATAATTTCCATCATCAAAAGTGTAAACTATACTCTTACATTGTCAAATCTTTAGACTGTATTCTAGTGTAAGTTGTATTACCCTAAGAATATCGTTTAAAGTTTTGATAATGTAGTTAATCCGAAACACGTAGAAGAACAATGTTTTGATGTTAATAGATGCACAAAAGACTACTTAATATACCAAAGATGAATTGATCTTAATAAGATGATTTATATTTAGGAATATTAAATCATTGTCTCGTCACATTATGTGTTGTGTTCTTTCTTCGTTTTCCTTGGCATAATTCTAAATATAAATAAGTTTCACCAATAGTTTTGTCCTTATTGCAGGTGATATTAGGTCTTAAAGGTATAAGATTTAAGGATAGACATTGTAACACTCTTAAAAATAAGGTGTTACATATAAATTCATTTATATATTTAATTTTTAGTTAATAGTTATAACGTCCCAATATAAAAGAAAGTTTTTGTTTTATTGGTTTACATTGTGAAGCTAGCATAGATAGTAGCGCCCCTAGCGGGTAAAAATGTAAAATATCGTACGAGTTAGTAACTCAGGGTAATTAACTGACATCACCTCATGTGACGTAAGCATGGTCTGATATCGCCAGATCCAATGCACAAATCGAAAAATTCGAAATATTAATCAGGGGTGGGAAGTTCCGTTGGCGTGTCCTTGCAAACGACCCCACTTCTCGAGAAATTCTTGAACAGAACAGATGTGATGGCATTTTTGGACATAACCTAGAAATTTATAAGCTTCCAGCATTCAAAATTTAAGATGTCGAAGCCGGTACCAAATTGTATTAACTCAACAAAAGAAGAAGTCAGAAGCGATTATTTATGAATTTTAAATGAGTAAAAGTTAATATCATTTTTGTTTAAGTGCGCCGATTTGCAAGAGCAATGTGTTAAGTGATTAGTGATTCCAAAAGCCATCGGCAATGTTTAATATGTGTTAAAGTGTTTTAAAAATAAGTAATGTGCACAAGCAGGTGCGTTTTAGATAATAATAAAGAAAATGTATTTTAATGTTAACTAAGAAGAATTTTTATTTGATAAACGGTTAACACATGAACGGTAGAAATTGTCCCTTGAATATTCATTTCTAAAACTTTAATTGGAAATCTTAAGTTACTATCTTTTCGATATATATAATTTTAAAGGTTTATAAGTAATTAAAATGTATAGAATAACTAGCAGTAATTAATAGTAAATTACTCGACACATTGCTGTCTTTTGTTCTTTTGTAATTTGTCACTGATTAATAAATTGTATAACTTTGTATTTTAAAAATTTAAATTCTTATTTCCCAAGTAACCTAGTCCGTTACAACATAGTCTTTAAGCAAAAGATTAGGAACTTAAAGGCCACGAATATGTAAAAATAGGATCCTTTTTAAAACGTTAAGGAGTATAGAATTTATTTTGTTGAACATCAAATGTTTCAGAAAATTTTAACCTTTAACGAGTCTACAAATCAGAATTCAATTATATTGGTTTGTTGTTTGGCCAGTTGAGCCCTCATTTTGAGCTTCCAAAACCACCCAGAGATGCCTTCAGGCCAAACAATGTCTCCATATAATGTAGTTACTATTATACCGGGAAAGATCGGGATGGATTGAACTAAGCTTCTAAGGTCTTTCCATGAAGAATCAGATGATAGTGACATGAAACAGTACGGTAAGTGTCGTGCTAAGAACGAGCGGGCAAGAGAGAAGCCCCGCCAGGAAAACACCCGTGACAGATCGTGCAGGAACCCAGGGGTGGGAGTATCTTTATGCTGAAGGATATTGAAGGGTATTAGTTTACATTACCTTATTACTGAGAATTGGTAGAAATTCTTCTTCTGCTGTCCAGCCGGAATCTATACGACCAAACTTAGTACGTTTGTTAGGGCTAAGCCGGGACCCTCGAGGGGTGTCTCTGCGTCTCCTAAATCTGTAAAGCGCATTCGAAATATACAGTCAGTACAAAGAGTTGTCGTGGATGGGGTTGTAACCACCTAGTGAGTTGTATTAAATCGTAACTACCACATTGTAAGGTCGAGTTACAGGGAGGTATTGAACCTATAAATATAAAAAAGAGCCCCGATAAATCGGCCTTCAAAAACACGACATTCCGTACAACTCGACACAACTAAGGATAAATAATTTCCAGCCTCACCTCGACCGTCGTAGGGTGGCGTGTGAAAAGGAGGTGAAAGGAAATGCGATGGCCTCTTCCTTAAAAAGGTACCTCAAAAAAGATTTTCAAGACGACTTAATCTTAATCTCTTTTTTGAGAAAAGTCCCGAACACAGAAGAAGCAGCTGAAAATGATGTGGAGAATTGAACGAAAGAGGATAGAAGCAGTGAGCCTCTGGAAGACAGTGAAAAGGTTTTGGCTGTGACCGCAAATGATCGAAATGATGAAGTTGGCAATGGCAACGATGTCGAAGATGAAGAAAAGAGACACAGTGGTATACTTCAGGCTGTAGAAGATGCGTTACGGTATTTCGAGCAATATGTTGTATCGGCAGCAGGCATCTTGCTTTGATGCTACGCACTTCAGAATTCAATCTGAGAGGCACTCCAAGATTACACGTTTTTCCCCCTAACAATGACATTTCGCACCCAACTTATATCCACTAAGGTTTTATGTCAGTGCATTACTTTGGCTATTTACTGCCTTCAAGTCCCCATTGTGTCGAGTTTTTGAGACTCTACTGTATATATATTTTATCTAGATATGTTGTTAAAATGGCATAGCCCTCCGCATTATTATTTCCAATAACTAAATAAAAACACGACCACCACGATGGTGTGGTGAAAATTAGTACTTCCAAATATCAGAGGGAAACCCGCTAAAACAAGAAACAGATACTGAAGCTTATCATAGTCAAAAGAATAAATACCCTCGTGCTCACAAGTTAAGCGTGACACATGAGGAAAAACATGGGACAACAGAATGTATATTCATAATATATATTTTTGAAATGTATATAACTTTAAAGGTTTGTTTAATTCATATCCTTTCAAATATTTCAATAACTTTATTCAAGTAGATATTTGCTAACTGAAACTGAAGTCACAAACAAATGTTCCTTGAACCTATTGTAGCGTAAAATTTAATTTAAATAAATAAAACTCCTAATCAGGAATAAACATTTTTATTTAATGTATATTTTCTTTGTGAACAATGAATTAACTTCAAAGATAGATATAACAGAAAAAAATTATTCTAATAATTTCGTCTGAAGATGATTGTTTGCAATGGAAATGTAAATATAGATATAAGTAAAAAGTTCTATGTAGTTGAGAGAATTTATTTATTTAATTGTTTTTCTTGGTTCTTGTTTTAAACACAGGAAAAACTTACAATGGTTCACATAATTACAGAAATAGTCGTGCGTAAGTGATACTTTGCGTCCCACGCGTTCAACTCATTACGTCATAGATACAGCATATATGCAATTTATGTGGCTAAACACTCGTTTAGCTTAGACTGTGATCAAAGGAAAGTTGAAAGTCCAGCAATTACGAGCACCAAGAAAGAAGCAATAATATATTTCCTGAAACGTCTTTCAAATACTATACAGATAGTTACAATATTTGGCTTCAGTGAGGAAAATTTTTATTAACATAATTAAAAACATTATTTAAAAAGAAATTTTCCGACAAGTTGGCCGGAAAAACTTGTGCTATATTTTACACTGTAACGCTCCAATTTCCTTCAAGCTTGGGAGTTAGGTTAATGAAATGCAAATTAGTTACTATAATTAGATTCTCATTTTATTTTATATATTAAAAAAATATTATACCAACGCTCAAATTTATCTGACCATCTCGACTTGTTTCTTTAACTTGGTTTTCCTGGTGTTGTGTAAGAAGAAGATAACGCAGATTTTGTAT
>JBAIZL010000001.1:292462318-292622318 GCA_036971475.1 Prosapia bicincta
TTCCTTTTTTTCGTCGCATTGCATTATGCTGTAGTTTTTTTCGCATTGCCCGTTTGTGAAGCAAGGTCCAACAAATTTAATCTAGCTTGTATCTTTATTTTATTATTTTCATTTATTTTTATTCCTAGAGCATTATTTATAATACTGTGTGGTAACCATATTCCGCACATGAATTCTTGAAAAATTCATTTTTAGCTATGGAAATTTGGCTCAGTGCCAAAAAGTGCTGCTCTTCGAACATGAAAATACTCAGTTCGAAACCAATCTAGACCCAATTTTTTTATAATTTATTTATTGAATAAATATTTTTTTAAACTACTAACAGCCATTATCATCCACTATAGCTTAAATTATTTGAACTTAAAATGAATAAAATCGTATTTTATTAACGATTGAAAATTTTACAAAATATATATATCAGGAGATTGTGAGTTAATAGGAGGAATTTAATATTAACGATAAGTAGTTGTACTTTAAACTTGTATTAAATATTAATTTGCTTAAGTGTTTTAAACAGGATGTTTCAAAAAGAATCCGGGAATTCGAACGATCGTTACTAAAACATTGCTCGAGAAAACTAAGTTACTGTAAATTGACGAGAGAAGAGCAAACTCCAGTTTATACTTTATTATGTGTGCAACATTTGTTGTTTTGCAGACTTCAAGGCGATATTCGATTTCTCGCCAAGTTTTTTTTGTAGCCTATATGGTGTTTAGACGTGATTGCTGTTGGTGTAGATGTCTCATATCTCGAATGTTTTCAGTTTACACGATGTTCTTTTCGTAATCCAGCAGAAAATATTAAAAATGGGTCAAAATCAGGACTCCTTGGAGGGCAGAGAATATGCGCACCCCTGCCTATCCAACCATTTGGAAATCTATTGTTAAATGTGTCACCCTCTTCCTGACGATAACGAGGCAGGGCGCCGTCTGGCATTAAAATGACTCGTAGACCAGCATGCTGTTAGATGTTTTCGATTTGAGGAAACAAAAGTTGTTCATGTAAAACGAGATAAATTACGCCATTATATGTTATTCTGCGAAAAGAAAGAGCCTATCACGTGGCCATACATTAACCCACTCCACACGTTCATGTGTTGGCGACTCTTCACATGTTCCTACACAATAATGTTCTGAACTCCGTATCCGACCATTGTGACAATTAATAACAGCCTTTGTGAGGAATGTAGCTTCGTCAGAGAACAGCACTCTTTTAGGGAAATTAGAATTGTCATCAATCTCACTGAGCATGCAACTTGCAAACACGCTAAATAAAACTAACTTATTTCAACCTCAGATTGCTGTTTAAATCGGATATTTATCATGAAGAATCTTCCAGTATCGTTCGTTCAAAATCCCGGAATTCGTATTGGAACTCCATGTAAACACTTTCTAGAAAAAACATCGATTGAAAACCACTGTGAACTTTAGTATTTTTAGGTACTGTTATTAAGAACTTTTTTTTAACTGAGATTTATTGACTGCAGTTTGTCACCAACATTCACAAGTTAGTCCGTCACAGCTGAAATACGAGACGCTGAGCGAGTTACATGTTGAATGAGTTATTTACCTACCTCCCAAAAAGTATCAAAGCATCAATATATAAAATAATTCGAATTACAGTAAACTCTCACTAGTCCGACGGATATTGAGGGCTGGGATACTGCCGGATTACTGAAGGGTCTATTCAAAACACAATATACATTGTACAATAGTTATGTGTATAGCCCAAAATATAAAGAAAACGTAGGAGAATCGTCATGTACTGTAGACCTACTTGAAATGCAAAAACTAGAATGAATGTGCACTTTACAATAAAATTTTACCTCTCCTTTAACGGTAAAAAAAAAATTTTAATATGTTTCTGTATCGACTACAACGACATTGTTCACTTGCACTTCAGCAACAGTTATTGTACATAAATACTGCAACAACATAACGGCTCGAAATAGTTTGTATATCACAAGCTACATAGTACACAACTAGAACCAGGCAGCGTGAAGGTCACTGCAATCGACATGCAGAGAAATATATACAAGTTACAGGTATGTTTACATCTTCCGTCCACTGGAGGTGCCGGATAAGCAAAGGGCCGGATTATAAAGATCGTATTGTATTAATGTAAGATTTACGTTGCTTCAACCACAATTAGTGCTATTTTGACTGAAACAAACAGCAGAAGAACGTAACATAATTAATGTTCGCAATTAAGAGTACTAAGTCATCACATGGTTTTCCTTCCCTTTCATAGCAAACACACATTGATCTTGCCTGTTCATGACTTCAGTTAGTTTCTCAAAACAATAACCAACTTAAACAAAACTTTGCATTACCCCTGCTACGTAGGAGTTACACGTATGTTATAATTAATGCATTTTGTAAAACATCAAACCCATGTTAAAATATCTGCAATTAATACCTGGAATATTTATCAATTAAAGAAAACCACCTTCAGTTTATAATGTAGTTATTCAATTGATATATTGTGACAATATTTAATTTAATAAGTTATCGAGGGGTGAGTGTTGCTTTATAGAATAAATAAATAAAAACCTCATATGCCACAAAAATAATTATTGTATCATCCACGTATAGAAATTAATTTAATCATTAATTGAGAGGTAAACGTTACTTCACAGTGTTTTAATCTGATTATAATTAGTAAACCCGTAGTAATGAAATTAGTAAATTACAGAGACTAAATGGTAAGTATCCAAGTAATCCAGAGAATCCATTTCGTAAGTAATAAAACTATAGAAATTAAATTACTTTACAGTGTTTTAATCAGATTATTAATTAGTAAGCCCGTAACTATGAATTTAGTAGTTCAGAGAGACTAAAAGGTAATAATATAGTGCTGGTTATACAATTGGCAAATAGCAAAACTATACAATTATTTTAATAAATTATTGAGGGGTAAATGTTATTTTATAGTGTTGGTAATTTTATTATTAATTAGGAAACAGGTAAGAATGAATTTACTAAATTACAGATATTAAATGGTAATAATATTGTGTTGTTTACCAAATTAGTAAATATTAAAACTATAGAAAATTATTTAATAAATTATTGAGAGGTAAACAACGGAGAGAGGGGGAGAGATAGGGGTCTCGGCTAGTAAGACAACACTGTAAGCGTTCAAAATAGTAAAAATACATTGATAATTTTTTTAAAGCTCTGAATGAATGAAAACATTGTTAATCATATAGTTTCCACCAGTTTTATATTTAGTTAATTTTTTCCTTTTAGTTAAATTTTATGTGTGAATTTCTCCAACTGCGGGTAAATGCTTGAATAATGCACGAGGTGTGTAACGAATATGTTGAACAGGTTTTACATTATTCATGGATATTTAGTTTGTTGTAAGGCATAGGTTTCCAATTCATTATAGATGTAATTCTAATTCTGTTGTATGTAGGATGGGATAGACCTTTGTGACATCCTTTGTGATATCTATAGCTCTGAAACACAGAGAAGGAAACTTTATCGGCTAAAATGAATATTATTAATTTTAATAATCAATATTATTTAAAGTTACGAAATAATTATTGCAGTTTAATGAATATCCATATTTATAATTATGCAATTTTATTTGTTTGTAAAATAAAACTTCTAGAAACATTTATTTTAAAGTCAACATAAATTGAATAAATTTTAAAAGACTTAATTTTTTAATTTTTGAAGCGTAATTTTGTTTTTACTTACATGGAAATGTCTATTTTAAGAAGTAAAATTCCAAAATAAAATTGAATACACACTAGCATCTTCATAAAGCTATATGATCTATTGCTGTTTACAAGATTTGCAATACATATATATATATATATATATATATATATATATATATATATATATATTAAATTATATTTAGTTTTAAAGATGTGGCCAATAACGTTTAAAATTTCCAGTCTTTTAAATTGTTTATATGATTAGTACGTTCTTAATCTTTAAATCTATTTGCCATTCTATTTTCTCATTTTCTGTGTGTGTGTGTGTGTGTGTGTTTGAATGTGCGTGTGTGTGTGTGTGTGTGTGTATGTATTGGGATAGGTTTTAATAAACGCAGCCACAATGGGTGAATTTTAGGTTTTAAAAATTAATTATAATTATATAAACACACAAGTACCATAGTAAGGCTGTATAGTTTGATAAACGGCAGTCTGGGCTCCAATTAAAGTAATTTTGCTTTGAAATTCAACTTTTAATTTGTACCGATAAAACCTTAGAGTTATGAAATGTAATTTTTAAGTACGAATAAATTTTATATCATATTCAAATAATTATGTTAGCAAATACCAAATTAAAAAAAAGGAATAAGTATCATATTTAAACAAACTAGGATTTACTCAAACGTTTAACTAAAACAGGAGAATGTTGTGCACATGAAGGAAAGGAATTTGGCATCAATGGATTCTCTATGTAAAGTGAAGAGATCAAGGTAATGAGCATAAATCCGAACGAACTCATCATAACCCTAGACTACAAAGGCAGTGAGCTGTGGGCAAGGTAGTCCATGGCCTATGGAAAAAAAACTTCCAATGATGTTTGTAGAGGACACTAGTAACTTTAAAAGGCCAAAAATAAATAAATAACTTACTTATATAGGCAATATGATATAAAGTATGCTTTTACGCTGCTATGATAAACAGAAAGTTTGAAGCACTCTACACGGTATTTTAAGTTTCATATTGAACCGACAGCAATGTTACTTAGGTAATGTAAGAATCAAGACGAATTTATTTAATTTTATTCAAACGTGATTTAACGCGTTACAACTGTCCCAAGCTGTGACAGGTGAAAGAATATAGTAACTAGGTACGAGCGACTCCCGATACGAGAGAGAAAGAGAGTGATAAGTCGTAAAAACTACGGAGGAGCCATTTTGGGTGATGCAATTTTCAATTTAAAAATGGAGAAAACGACAACTGAAAACGGTTTTCATCTTGTAAAACGTTAATTACAGAATAAAATAACCCGATTGCAACCAGCCGAGCATTACTTTGCAGGTCATTACATCTTCATTGTTGCCGCCTTATTCAAAGTCGGGTGATCGGTAAAGATTATTTCAGAAATGCCAACTTTCCGATCTTAACGATTTCGTAACACAGATCCACTACATTTACTTCCAAATGCCGGTAATTTAACGATAAATGTTTGACAATGTTAAATCATTCAACGTAAATTAATTGTTTATAAAGTTGGCTTTATTCGCGGTGAATAACTTGACATAACTTTATTCTAATTTTGAAATGTTTCCCCACTATGAGTATTACACAAATAGAAATCAAATACATTATTTTAAAACTTCTGTTTATAATCTAGAAAGGGTTTTATGGTAAATATATTTTATGTAACTTATTTTAGCCTCAAGGTAAATAGACAATGTTAGTGTACCACATTTGTATTTAATAGCCAATCATCATGAGATAAGCAGATGTGCAAGATTCCTGGTTTGTCAGCCTCTCTAATCACTTAGCGTTACAGATGTAGGCGCTGAATTGTGTTGATAACCGTCGTAAAAACGGGTTACCTCTACGAATGAGAAATGCACCAAATCTTTAATTGTAATTAGGTGAATTTTTAATTATGTTGTGGAGAACATAGACCAAAATTAGAAATTAGGTATGAATGTAAACATTTTATATAAACTTTTGCGGGTGTATAAATGAAAGGGTTAGGACAAAATCAAAAAATGTTACCTAGCCCTCAATAGTGGGAGAAACATTCGGTGCTTGGGCTAGCCAGATATTTCATTAGCCAGGTTATGAACGGTTAGTGCTGACGTCAGCCTCTCTAACCACATAGCGTTACAGATGTATTCGCTGCATTGTATTGATAACCGTCGTAAAGGCGGGTTACCTAATGAATGAGAAATGCACCAAATCTTTAATTGTAATTAGGTGAAGTTTTAACTATGTTGTGGGGAACACACACCAAAATTAGAAATCAGGTATGAATGTAAACATTTAATACTAAATTTATACACCCTCGTATAAACTTTTGCGGGTGTATAAATGAAAGGGTTAGGCAAGCGACAAAATCAAAAAAATGTTACCTAGCCCTCAATAGTGGGAGAAACATTCGGTGCTTGGGCTAGCCAGATATTTCATTAGCCAGGTTATGACCGGTTAGTGCTGACGTATCCCAGTATACATTAAAAGTCGTCTCTAGCCTTATTATCGTTAATATAACTATAAATATAAATAAGGTAATTTACCAGGGAACGGTGGTGTACTTGGTATTAGGAAATGACTACATTAGTTCCCAAAATATTTACTACAGAAATATATTGAGCTCTCTAAAAACCATTCTGTCGTAAAAGAAGGCGTAGCGTAACTTGATGCGGCGTAACTTACGAAAAGGTAATTGTAAGCAAAATCGTGAATATTGTAACGGGCACAGTTGTTATCTATGCCACACGGCTTGACAAGTACCTGTACATGTAGTTACCCCCTTAGGCAGACACACCAGCCACCTGTTTCGTAAAGGCTAAAAGGTTCTAACTGTTTAGAAGTAAAACGGATAGAAAGTACTACTTGTAGAAGCGGCAAGTCAATATGTAAATCAATTATTGGGCGAGAACGGAGATCAGTGTTTGCAATGCAGTAAATGTAAAGCCTTTAATGATCGCAATGACAGTGTTACATGTAAATACACTATTAGCGAACTCAGTAGTTATTTGTAAACGTAATTAAAACAGTGATTTTACCCTTTTATAAATGTAAAATGTGTAAATAATTGTAAACATAAATTGCAAGAATTATTAAATACTTATATAGTCTAAACTTTCCCTATAATTTATTGAAGCCGTTTAAGAGCGTCAGTATAGAGAAACCCTAGCATAAAATATCGATACAGAATACCAATTTCAGCATCAAACTTCCCGAGGACGTGATGGCTCCCTTCAGGCTCAAGTGACGTAATACTCGCAGAATATATTGATAAGATTTACTTTATATTAAATATCTATTTAGCATGATTGCCTATCGATTTTTCTGCCTACGTTCTATGTCGAAAGCGAGGAATACTTGTGAACTAAATTGAGTTTGTGCCGGAATGGCTTATTCTGTAACGAACTGTGTGGGAATTCTTTAAGGCAAAGATTCGTTTATTTCTTAAAATATACGCTCATCTATATTCTATTTATTTTGTTGTATATACTTCTTAGTTTTACGAAGTAATGTATTTGCCTTTATATAAACAAATATTCACATACATATTATAACGAAAGAATATGTTCGGAACTGGAAAAACAATTATGTAACAAAATAGTTTTACAAAAATGATTAAATCATATGTACTACAAACGACCATATGTTTATAAGTATTGCAATTTATGTAATTCTTTCTATGACATCAATGACCTTATAAATAGTTTGGTGCCTTGATCTCACTTGAATTTGTTCATCAATTAATCTGTCTTTGTAAAGGAGCAGTTGTAAAGTTAATCAATAAAATACTAATAATCATATAAACGAGAATCATTAAATTCCAAGATTAATTGGACTAATTAAGTTGCACAAAGAAGATCAACCAATTAGGCCATTAGTTAACTTTACAACTGATCCTTCTTATTATATTTCAAAATATTTGGTGTTATTACTTAGAGATAAGGTAAAAATAAATAATACTCATAATATAAAAAACTCGATTAAACTTATTGAAAAATTAAAAGGTACTAAAATTGATAATAGTTCCAAATTAAAATCATTTGATGTTATTAACATGTATAATAGCTACAATGAAAACACTTGAAATAATAAAAAATAATATAGATACATTTAAAAAAATTAACACAAGAAATAATAAATACATTAAAAATCATATTAAATCAAAATTATTTTTATATAATAATAAAATTTATAAACATAAAGATGGATTAACAATGGGCTCTCCAATGTCCATTATATTATCGGAAATATTTTTACAAAATATAGACCATGAAATAGATAAGATTATTAAAACACACGATCAAAATGGACACTGGTTTAGATATGTAGATGATGGATTATACATATCAAATAATAATGGTTTAAATATTGACGAAATATTAAAATGTATAAATAATATACACGAAAATATAAAATTTACTCATGAATTCGAATCAAAAAATTAACTAAATTATTTAGGTATTACAATTACTAAAAACAATGAAAAATTTGAATATAATATATATAGAAAAGCAACGCAGACAAATTAAATAATACCAAATTATTCAAATTATCCATATAACCAAAAAATGGTAACGCTGTATAATTTATTTTATATAATGCACAAAATACCAATGAACTTGAATGATCAAATGAAAGAGAAAAAGATAATATATCGAATTGGTTTAGAAAACGGATATAGAATAAAAACTATAGATAAATTAAATAACAACCTAATAATAAAACAGAAAATCGACAACAACTTAGTATATAATGCGAGAGAAAATATTTGGACAAATATTTTTACATTCACTGGTAACGAAATAAACAAAATTACAAGATTATTTAAAGAAACAAATTTACAAATTACTTACAAAACTGATAATAAAATTAAAAATGTATTAAACAATAACAATAATCAAAATAGTATGCACGAAAGAAATGGTGTATATAATATAAAATGTCAAGCTTGTAATAAATTATATGTAGGACAAACAAAAAAGAAATTATAAGAAAGTTACAAAGAACATTTAAACGCTTATGTTAAAACAAACATATACCAAACAAATTTAGCTACTCATTACATTAATAATGGACATGAGTTTCCTGAAATAGAAAATATGAAATTAATAAAAGAATTTAACAAAGAATTAAAGATGAATATATGTGAAACATTGGAAATTTATAAACATAAAGTTGAAGTCAGATAATTTGATGAACAAATTCAAGTGAGATCAAGGCGCCAAACTATTTATAAGGTCATTGATGTCATAGAAAAATTACATAAAGTGCAATACTTATAAACATATGGTTGTTTGTAGTACATATGATTTAATCATTTTTGTAAAAATATTTTGTTAGATAATTATTTTTCCTGACGATGCTGATACTGTTTTATCGGCGAAAAGCTTTGAATAATAAATGTATTAAAAGTATTCTTGCTTTTGAAATATTGTTAATTTATTAGCTATATTACAAGAAAACATATCACCATATTTAATAAATATATATATATATATATATATATATATATATATATATATATATATATATATATATGGATGGCAATGATTAAGTAATAGGAATTCGTGGGACCTTTTATATTACTAAATTACAAACAGTTACAGTTAAGGCCAATTTCTAATATTGAAAGTTAAAACAAGAAATATTATCAACGAAAATACTTTAAAATAAAAAAAAAATTTTAATATTTGGAAAACCTTATGTAAAAAATGGTTAAAAATATATTTTTTTTATACAAATAGGGTGAAAACCAAGCAAAATATGTCGTAATGAATGCAGCTAATTTAAATAATGCTTTATCTGTGGCCCTTGTAAAGGGTATGTGGTCTCCTCAAACAGCTAAAGGTTTTCCCACTGGCTTTAAACTTCTTCCTCAAAGCGTTGTACATTTCCTGAAACGTAATTTCCTTTTCCTTCACCATGCACAGGAATGGTTGTAAGAATTGGTCGACATTCAAATCCTTTTGTTACGGGAATGTGTAGTAACAATATCTGAAATGGCACTGCTTTATTTTCCTGCCTTTTTATTCCCTTTAGTTATTCACATTCTTTCTTACAATGGAATTCTCTTCTGTTTCTTATTGGTAAAAGATTTTCTGTTGCCATAGTAACGTTGGAACGACGGGAGTAATTTTCAAAGATTTGTTTAGACATTTTAAAACTATTCGCATTCCTTTAAAGGATCTGTGTAAGTTATTACATTAGTAATAAACCTGTATTATAAAGCTTGCTTGATCAATTATTAGAAATTATTTGAAAATTTGTAATAATTTTGAACTTTATTTACAGTTAAACACTTGATCTTCTACTATATTGAGTGAATAATAAATATTTATATATATATATATATATATATATATATATATATATATATATATAATATTTACTAACAAGTATTTGAAATACAAAATCTGCACAATATGACGTTTTGTTTTAGTTCAATGAATGTTCTTGTATTTAAGGTAGTTGTGTTTATTGATTTTTGACGGGAAACGATTCACTATATTACACTTCACTTATCATTATTTATTAATAAATACACTATTGGAGCTTCACAGAAACGAGAAATACTAAAGCAAACATAAAGATCCTATTCCTGGTCTAGTATCTTCTAAAGAGAGATCTGAGTCTTGCTCATCCTTCAGACAATGCCTAATTAGTACTCGCAATAAACAATGTAACGAGTGTTAAAAAAACAACAACGACGACGACTACTATTTTGCCAGAAGCCGATATCTTGAATTGTAGAAAGTAAAATGAAATCAATGTGATATTAATTAATGAGTTCATACTTTTCGATTTGTCATGTACACTTTGGTATATTTTAGTGCCATGAGTTTAGTAGCCAATCTTTTTTTTTTACAGCCAGGGTTACAAAATATGTCCCGTAAAACTATTTTAAATCCCGTTCTTCGTCGGAGCCAAACCGGATATGTTGTGGAAAACGTCAACCGTCTTCCTTCCCTTAATTTCGCACAGAGAACAAAGCATTCCGGGCCCTTTGTTATAAAAGATATTTCAAAGGCTCTGTGTCTAATCTGTGTCAGATGTCAGGCTCCCATTGTTGCCGATATTGCTTCCATTCTTGTTATTATTGCTTATTTCTATAGGGTGTTTTGCAGAAAATAAGTTCATCATTTCTTGTTTCTGCCTCATAACATAAAATTATTTCATTTTGCAGTTTTATTTTTCCATTTCTTTTCATTTTTTTTTCTCATTAGAATTAAAACTCCCTATGGTTCTGAAGTCGATATTACACTAGGGTCTAAAAGCGTTATTACACTAGGGTCTAAGGGTGTTAGCACACTAGGGTCTAAAACCGTTAGCACACTAGGGTATAAGGGTGTTAGCCCACCATAGGCTAAAGGCGTTAGCACTTTAGAGACTAAGAGGAGTAGGTCATTAGTGTCTAAGGGCGTTACCTCATTACGGTCTAAAGGTGTTAGCACACTAGGGTCTAAGGGTGTTAGCCCACTAGGGTCTAAGGGTGTTAGCCCACCATAGGCTAAAGGCGTTAGCACTTTAGAGACTAAGAGGAGTAGGTCATTAGTGTCTAAGGGCGTTACCTCATTAGGGTCTATAGGTGTTAGCACACTAGGGACTAAGGGTGTTAGCACACTAGGGTCTAAGGGTGTTAGCCCACCATAGGCTAAAGGCGTTAGCACTTTAGAGACTAAGAGGAGTAGGTCATTAGTGTCTAAGGGCGTTACCTCATTAGGGTCTAAAGGTGTTAGCACACTAGGGTCTAAGGGTGTTAGCACACTAGGGTCTAAGGGTGTTAGCCCACCATAGGCTAAAGGCGTTAGCACTTTAGAGACTAAGAGGAGTAGGTCATTAGTGTCTAAGGGCGTTACCTCATTAGGGTCTAAAGGTGTTAGCACACTAGGGTCTAAGGGTGTTAGCCCACTAGGGTCTAAGGGTGTTAGCCCACCATAGGCTAAAGGCGTTAGCACTTTAGAGACTAAGAGGAGTAGGTCATTAGTGTCTAAGGGCGTTACCTCATTAGGGTCTAAAGGTGTTAGCACACTAGGGTCTAAGGGTGTTAGCACACTAGGGTCTAAGGGTGTTAGCCCACCATAGGCTAAAGGCGTTAGCACTTTAGAGACTAAGAGGAGTAGGTCATTAGTGTCTAAGGGCGTTACCTCATTAGGGTCTAAAGGTGTTAGCACACTAGGGTCTAAGGGTGTTAGCACACTAGGGTCTAAGGGTGTTAGCCCACCATAGGCTAAAGGCGTTAGCACTTTAGAGACTAAGAGGAGTAGGTCATTAGTGTCTAAGGGCGTTACCTCATTAGGGTCTAATGGTGTTAGCACACTAGGGTCTAAGGGTGTTAGCACACTAGGGTCTAAGGGTGTTAGCCCACCATAGGCTAAAGGCGTTAGCACTTTAGAGACTAAGAGGAGTAGGTCATTAGTGTCTAAGGGCGTTACCTCATTAGGGTCTAAAGGTGTTAGCACACTAGGGTCTAAGGGTGTTAGCCCACTGGGGTCTAAGGGTGTTAGCCCACCATAGGCTAAAGGCGTTAGCACTTTAGAGACTAAGAGGAGTAGGTCATTAGTGTCTAAGGGCGTTACCTCATTAGGGTCTAAAGGTGTTAGCACACTAGGGTCTAAGAGTGTTAGCACACTAGAGTCTAAGGGTGTTAGCCCACTGGGGTCTAAGAGTGTTAGCACACTAGGGTCTAAGGGTAGTAGTAAGTGCGATACTTTGGCAAAAAAAAGTGGTGGGGGGAGATAGCCTCGAAGCAGTAACCTAAGTCAGTTAGATTGCAGCTAACCTAACCCACCCCAGTTTTAGGGATGGATCCTAGGTACGTTTGGGAGCTGCCCCGGGGATTGCTCCAGGGGTGGATTCGGGGTTGGGGGCAGTTTTGGGAAAATTTTGGAAAAATGTGTGTTGCGTGTTAGGGTGGAGATACAGTGTATTTTGGATAGAGGTGGGGTTGGTTCACCAGGGGGTAGTTTTAAATAATATATGAAATCGCAAAAAATTGATCGGTTTGATCAAATGACTAAACAACTGTATGCGGTATGTTTAGAGTGTATTTTGGGTAGATGTGGGGATGGGTTCACCAGGGGTAGTTTTAAATAATATATCATATTGCCAAAAAATGATCGGTCCCTGGAGTCGGGGTCTTAGGTAAAAGTCACCCTGGAGTCGAGCTTGAGATAAAGCCACCCAGGAGCCAGGCCACAGGTATAGCCGCCCTGCAGCATGGACTTAGGTAAAGCCATCCCGAAGCCAGGCCTTAGGTAAGGTAACACTGGAATCTGGCCTTAGGTAAAGCTACCTTGGAGTCAGGCCTTAGGTATAGCCTCTTTGTAGGTAGACAATAGGTAAAGCTACCTTGGAGTCAGCCCTTAAGTAAAACTACCGAAAGGTCGGGCATTAAGTTCAGGTATGTTGCTATATCAATTACAGCCTCTCGACTATGACAAATACCTCCATCAATTCTTAGGTAAAGCTACCATGGAGTCGGGTCTTAGGTAAAGTCAACCTGGAGTCGTGCTTGAGGTAAAGCCACCCAGGAGCTAGGCCTTAGGTATAGCCTCCATGGAGTATGGACTTAGGTAAAGCCATCCCGAAGCCAGGCCTTAGGTAGAGACACCCAGGAGCCAGGCCTTAGGTAAAATCACCCTGGAGTCGGGCCATCGGTATAGCCACTCCGAAGTCAGGCCTTAGGTAAAGCCAGCCTGGAGTAGGGCCTTAGGTCATGCTTGAGGCCAGGCGTCGGGTAAAGCCTCTCTGGAATCAGACCTTAGGTAATGCAACCCCTGAGTCGGGCCATAGGTAAAGCCAGTTTGGAGTGGTTAGCTATCAATGCATGCACAATCGCAATAGTATACATCCTGTATTAGCCCGCCATGTATGTTACCCTACATAGGCCTACATACTGTGTTAAGCCAGTATGCATGTAAAAGCTACATACGTCCTGTATTTCGGAGGAGGTAAATCACCACCCTCAGAGGACTTTGGCAGCTATGAAAACGACAACGACGATAATGATGGTTACGAAGACAATCTGGTTTGCGGAAATAGCCGAATGGCATGAACAAAGGAGGGATTTTGGGATGGTGACATAAAAGAGTGTATCAGTTCATTTATTATTAAATGTATATAAAGATAAAGTGTTTGTTATTATATGTTTCAATAAAGGTGTAGGTAAGTTCACACAGGCAGAGTTCGACAAATAAATGCTTGTTTAAAACCTTTACAGTAATATTGTTATCCGTTATCACCGGACTGCAATAGCACACTCTGAATATATCAGCATAACCGCAGCAAATGACGTCAAACAAAATGTCGGTTAAGATGGCGTCTAACAAAATGTCGGACGGCATATGTAATATCGGTAGGTCATGCCATCTGTATAGGTTTAACTGTTGCTTGTATAGGTTTGCCACCTATACTTATTTTAACACTAGTCCATCTATCACAGGAAGAAAAAACCGGCCTCTTGCCGAGCATAAGGGCGGGTGTATACAAATCTGAACGAGTTCAACCTGCCTCTGTAGCTCCTTGCTCTATCCCCGTGGTAAACCCTACCAGCCTTGACGGAATCAACCCCTACACAGAGAACAATATAAGTACGAGCAACACAGACCTAGTCCTCAGACAACACCGGTCGGTGTTTACTACTGGACAGATACTCTCACAATCGAGAAGAAAGCGTTTCCCAAACTATCACTGTATCGTCGTAGATTACGCTCGTTTCGTACTTGGAAAGAAGTGTCAAATAATACTGGTAACACCATGCGTCTCAGTGAGGCGGGATTCTTTTACACTAGCCAAGAAGATCAAACATTGTGCTTTACATTTTAAGATTGGGCAGCGAATGATGATCCGTTACAGGAACATGCAAAATGGTTTCCTAAATGTAAATACGTAGTGGGTGTAAGTGCTAAACGGGAACAGATGGAGGTAGACTGTACAACAGACGACGACTACTCGGACGATGATGTAAACATTCAATCTCAGGATGATCGTACGATGTGTAAGATTTGCTGTATCAAAGAAATACAGGTTGCCCCTCTACCATGCGGACATGTGTTTGCCTGTCAAGGGTATGCCTTAAACCTTCAAGAGTGTAGCATATGTAGAGTACAGACATCCAGCTCGTTAAGAGTATATCTTTCATAGTCTTTACCGTCATGTTACTAATTAGTTAAGCCTATGTAACTATTATTTTTATTGTTCAATAAAAAAAAGGTTATGTGATACACGTGTTAGTATTTACTTTAATAATAAACAATTATTGCGGGCACTTGGATGTGATAGCGGTGTATCAACGTGGGATGGCGCACAAGGTAATAAGTAATAGCAGTATCTATAGACGTATATATACATTATTAATATGATGTGATCAATACACATAATTAAATATTCAATGTTACATTTCTTAAATCTAGTTACAAATACTCTGCTATTGCATTATAACCAATACAACGACAATTTTACAAAAGCTATATGACTGATGGGAATTCGTCTTTCCCAAGACAAATTAATAGAAATTTAGGCAGTTTATATAATAATTCTGTATCATCCTCTAAAATAGACTTCACAAGTTTAACACTATCTCTTAATGTTAGACATTATTCTGTAAACTGTAAAAATTCTCTACATCTGGCGTAATTTCGTCTGTGAGCTAAATTTAATTTATAAATATCCAATATAACTTCGCAAAAACATGTAAACTCATATCCCTGGTCTAATGCCATTTTTAGTGTTGTAATTCTAAAACAATATAAACTGTCGTTAAAAGCTAATAAAAATTGATTAGGACAAAACACACTCATGGTGATGTCATCATGATAATCCCTTGATAACCAAAAGGTATGGGCTCCTATGTATAACATATGCTCACTCGAAAAGGTTACATCCAAATATATTTTTTTATATTGTTGTTTTACATTATAGGCAAATTTCTTAAAAGTCTGAACAGTTTTCTCAAACACATATAAAGGATTATAGGTATAAAATATATTTAAATAGGTAAATATACTAATGAAATCCTCATTTAAATAGCTTATAATCTTGTCGCTAAATAGCGGGTTGGTGAAGCATTCAACTGATGCCATGGCGTGTCTGAAAAGTAACACAAAGGTTATTGCAATAATGTTATCTAAATTTTGTTCACACAAATATCCCCCGAAGGGGGAAAGGAGAGGCCCCAACCCCGCCATCTCCATCGTGGCATCCATCCGAAAAAAAATGATGCCTCCGTATATCACTGACCCTCCTGCTTGACAAGTACATTCACCTGACGGACCTTTACGGCCACTCCAGAGGGGATGCATACTCCTTGCGAACTGATTAGAGCCACGCCAGTGGGCATTCTTCCTTCACAATCATACGACCCATCAAGCAGGAGGATACGGTCTAAAAATTACTTTTCGAAAACATTTGTGTGAAAAATCAACATTCGCTAGTACATAGCTATTCATTTTGTTCACTCATTCGTGAAATTTTGTAGCCATAAGGTAGTAATCATTGTGCAGAATTAAGTTTTATTTTTCATAATTTTTATTTTGTTTTTTTTGTTAATCTAAATATTTATCGAAAACAATACAGTATATAGCTAATCAATCTGTTCACTCAGTCGTGGCTTTATTGTAACCATAAGGTAGTAATCATTGTGCAGAATTAATACTTATTAATTATTTACTAGTTTTTTATATTTTTTGTAATATTTATATATGTATTTATATATAATCTAGTATTTGTTAATCTGAATATTTATAGAATACAATACATTGTGAAAAATCACAACATAAGCCAATACATAGCTATTAATTTTATTCGCTCATGCGAGGACGTTTGTAACCATAAGGTAGTGTGTCGTAACCGTCGTCCAATTTCCTCTTTGCACCTGTTAACCTGAATATTTTATTTTCAGACATTGTGATGACGTCACGATCTTTTGTGCGACGGATCCTATCATTAGTGGCTACGATAGGATCATTACCTTCCAAAACCATTCGTTTCATTGACTCAAAATTGACCGAGGCGGAAGTACTGAGATTCAGGGTCAACCCTTTGACTTTGCAGGCAGTAACGTGTTCGTTTTTATTTGTAGATCAGACTTTGTAGGCGTAGATTGAAGGGCCTCCTGAGACGAATTCAGTGATATAAGACCCCGGACCGTATTCTAAGACCTCGTCAGTCATCTGGCCTAAATAATCTCCGGTCACGACTCTTGGCAGACCATCCCTATGAAGGTATACTACGCTGTCGGTATCCTTGTAGATAGGTTGAGGGCCTAGAGCGTCCATATATTCGTACAACTTTAGCCTGGCATGAGCGGTAGTGTAGACGGCCAGCAAAACGTTGACAGTGGGTAGTATTTCGCAAACGTCATCTGAAAACTGCCAATTCACCAACACCACGTCCTCGTACACTTCCTGTATGTTATTTACATCAATAGATGGGCTATGCAGCATTTTAAACAATTCCTGAGGCTGCCTAATAATCGAGGTTTTCAATGGCAGCAATCGTCAGGATTCAGAGTTTCGCCACATATCCAACAGAATACAAACATCAACTTCTTATTCATCTTTAGCGGTAATACAGGGTGGTAGAGCGCTTTGGGCGGTAAAATTGTGCACTTGAGCAACCCTTCGGCGCTCATCCCCAATTTCCTACACTCGCCGTTACCGACGGCTATCTTAGGGTGTTCAATCGGGTATTTTCCGTACTTACAAACCCAAGGGTAGAGCGAGCACACGTCGGCGTACTGGATTGTTTCGTTCTCTTTAGCAGCGCAGTAGGTCTTTATATTTCCCGTCCTGCTGCCGAAGAAAGCGTCACGAGGGTTAAGAGGCGTCGTGTTGAGGATAGGGTGGTTGTCGAGATAATCTAAGGACTTGTCTTTTTCCTTCGGCTGTCTAAAAACACACCCACATCTCGACGATTTCGTAGCCGGCCTTTGAGAGTTTAGCGTTTTTAGTTTTTGTCCTTTCGAAGCGTGCGTTGTGCGTGTCCGCCGGATCTTCTTCCAGGGCAGCGTCACGTCCGTTGGGGAAACACTTGGGACAGCCGTGGAACCAGCAGCATTGGAATTCGTACACAGTGTTTGTTTCCATGCAAAGTCCGTCGACCTACGGGTGGGTTAGGTTAGCTGCAATTTAACTGACTTAGGTTACTGCTTCGAGGCTACCTCCCCCACCACTTTTTTTAAAAAAGTATCGCACTTACTACTAAGGGTGTTAACACACCAGGGTCTAAGGGTGTTAGCCCGCTATAGGCTAAGGGCGTTAGCACAATACGGACTAAGGGGGTTAGGTTACTAGTGTCTAAGGGGGTTAGGAAACTAGGGTCTAAGGGCGTTAGCACACTAGAGTCTAAGTGTGTTAGCCCACTGGGGTCTAAGGGCGTTAGCATAATAGTGACTAAGAGGGTTAGCACACTAGAGTCTAAGAGTGTTAGCCCACTGGGGTCTAAAGGCGTTAGCACACTAGGGTCTTAGGATGTTAGCACACTAGGGTCTAAGAGTGTTAGCACACTAGGGTCTAAGGGCGTTAGCACACTAGGGTCTAAGAGTGTTAGCCCACTATAGGCTAAGGGCGTTAGCACTTTAGAGACTAACAAGGTTAGGTCACTAGGGTCTAACCAGGTTAGTATACTAGGGTCTAAGGGTGTTAGCCCATTATAAGCTAAGGGCGTTAGCACTTTAGAGAATAAGAGGGTTAGGTCACGAGGGTCTAAAAAGGTTAGCACACTAGGTTGTAAGGGCGTTAGAATACTAGGGTCTAAGGGTGTTAGCCCACTATAGGCTAAGGGCATTAGCACTTTAGAGACTAACAAGGTTAGGTCACTAGGGTCTAAGGGTTTAGTATACTAGGGTCTAAGGGTGTTAGCCCATTATAAGCTAAGGGCGTTAGCACTTTAGAGAATAAGAGGGTTAGGTCACGAGGGTCTAAAAAGGTTAGCACACTAGGGTGTAAGATCGTTAGTATACTAGGGTCCAAGGGTGTTAGCCCACTATAGGCTAAGGGCGTTAGCACTTTAGAGATTAAGAGGGTTAAGTCACTAGGGTTTAAGGGGGTTAGTATACTAGGGTCTAAGGGTGTTAGCCCATTATAAGCTAAGGGCGTTAGCACTTTAGAGAATAAGAGGGTTAGGTCACGAGGGTCTAAAAAGGTTAGCACACTAGGTTGTAAGGGCGTTAGTATACTAGGGTCCAAGGGTGTTAGCCCACTATAGGCTAAGGGCGTTAGCACTTTAGAGACTAACAAGGTTAGGTCACTAGGGTCTAAGGGTTTAGTATACTAGGGTCTAAGGGTGTTAGCCCATTATAAGCTAAGGGCGTTAGCACTTTAGAGAATAGGAGGGTTAGGTCACGAGGGTCTAAAAAGGTTAGCACACTAGGGTGTAAGATCGTTAGTATACTAGGGTCCAAGGGTGTTAGCCCACTATAGGCTAAGGGCGTTAGCACTTTAGAGACTAACAAGGTTAGGTCACTAGGGTCTAAAAGGGTTATCACACTAGGGTCTAAAGGCGTTAGCACACTATGGTCTAAGGGTGTTAGCCCACTATAAGCTAAGGGCGTTAGCACTTTAGAGACTAAGAGGGTTAGGTCACTAGGGTTTAAGGGGGTTAGTATACTAGGGTCTAAGGACGTTAGAATACTAGGGTCTAAGAGCGTCAGTATACTAGGGTCTAAGAATGTTAGCCTACTATAGGCTAAGGGCGTTAGCACTTTAGAGACTAAGAGGGTTAGGTCATTAGGGCCTAAGGGCGTTACCATATTAGGGACTAAGGGCTTTAGAACAATAGGGAAAAAATCCGTAAGCCCACTTTATTCAAAGGACGTTAGCACACTAGTAAACGAGTTTAGAAAGTGAAAACGTCTATAACGGCATCTTAGATAACTGTTTATCCGTAACTCCTTTATTTGATTAGTTTATAATTAGCTTATCTATTCACGAAAATAGAAGCCGTTTTTTAAGAAATCGTGGTGCACGACGAAACGCGTACGCAAACAAAATAACAGACCGATGGGAAAAAAGACACACTGACTGATTAACCAAAACGTATAGTGACAGTTGGGCCAATCTGGGCACCTGGCGGCGGTCGACTATATAAACATGCATGTAGACTGAGGCTCATGACAGTTGGGCCGATCTGGGCACCTGGCGACGGTCGACTATATAAACATGCACAGAGACGGTGGCTCATGACAGTTGGGCCGATCTGGGCACCTGGCGGCGGTCGACTATATAAACATGAATGTAGACTGAGGCTCATGACAGTTGGGCCGATCTGGGCACCTGGCGGCGGTCGACTATATAAACATGAATGTAGACTGAGGCTCATGACAGTTGGGCCGATCTGGGCACCTGGCGGCGGTCGACTATATAAACATGAATGTAGACTGAGGCTCATGACAGTTGGGCCGATCTGGGCACCTGGCGACGGTCAACTATATAAACATGCATATAGACGGTGGCTCATGACAGTTGGGCCGTTCTGGGCACCTGGCGGCGGTCGACTATATAAACATGCATGTAGACTGAGGCTCATGACAGTTGAGCCGATCTGGGCACCTGGCGGCGGTCGACTACATAAACATGCACAGAGACGGTGGCTCATGTCAGTTAGGCCGAGCTGGGCACCTGGCGGCGGTCGACTATATAAACATGCATGTAGACTGAGGCTCATGACAGTTGGGCCCAACTGGGCACCTGGCAACAGTCGACTATATAAATATGCACAGAGACGGTGGCTCATGTCAGTTGGGCCGAGCTGGGCACCTGGCGACAGTCGACTATATGAACATGCATGTAGACTGAGGCTCATGACAGTTGAGCCGATCTGGGCACCTGGCGGCGGTCGACGATATAAACATGCACAGAGACGGTGGCTCATGACAGTTGGGCCGATCTGGGCACCTGGCGGCGGTCGATTATATAAACATGCACAGAGACTGAGGCTCATGACAGTTGGGCCGATCTGGGCACCTGGCGGCGGTCGACTATACAAACATGCACAGAGACGGTGGCTCATGACAGTTGATCCGATCTGGGCACCTGGAGACGGTCTACTATATAAACATGCATGTAGACTGAGGCTCATGACAGTGGGGCCGATCTGGGAACCTGGCGACGGTCGACTATAAAAACATGCACAGAGACGGTGGCTCATGACAGTTGGGCCGTTCTGGGCACCTGGCGGCGGTCGACTATATAAACATGCATGTAGACTGAGGCTCATGACAGTTGAGCCGATCTGGGCACCTGGCGGCGGTCGACTATATAAACATGCATGTAGACTGAGGCTCATGACAGTTGGGCCCAACTGGGCACCTGGCAACAGTCGACTATATAAACATGCACAGAGACGGTGGCTCATGACAGTTGGGCCGATCTGGGCACCTGGCGGCGGTCAACTATATAAACATGCACAGAGACGGTGGCTCATGTCAGTTGGGCCGAGCTGTGCACCTGGCGGCGGACGACTATATAAACATGCACAGAGACGGTGGCTCATGACAGTTGGGCCGATCTGGGCACCTGGCGGCGGTCAACAATATAAACATGCACAGAGACGGTGGCTCATGTCAGTTGGGCCGAGCTGTGCACCTGGCGGCGGACGACTATATAAACATGCACAGAGACGGTGGCTCATGTCAGTTGGGCCGATATGGGCACCTGGCGGCGGTCGACTATATAAATATGCATGTAGACTGAGGCTCATGACAGTTGGGCCCAACTGGGCAACTGACGGCGGTCGACTATATAAACATGCATGTAGACTGAGGCTCATGTCAGTTGGGCCGATCTGGGCACCTGGCGGCGGTCGACTATATAAACATGCATGTAGACGGTGGCTCATGTCAGTTGGGCCGAGCTGTGCACCTGGCGGCTGTCAACTATATAAACATGCACAGAGACGGTGGCTCATGTCAGTTGGGCCGAGCTGTGCACCTGGCGGCGGTCAACTATATAAACATGCACAGAGACAGTGGCTCAAGTCAGTTGGGCCGGGCTGTGCACCTGGCGGCGGACGACTATATAAACATGCATGTAGACGGTGGCTCATGTCAGTTTGGCCGAGCTGTGCACCTGGCGGCGGTCAACTATATAAACATGCACAGAGACGGTGGCTCATGTCAGTTGGGCCGAGCTGTGCACCTGGCGGCGGTCGACTATATAAACATGCATAGAGACGGTGGCTCAAGTCAGTTGGGCCGATCAGGGCACCTGGCGGCGGTCAACTATATAAACATGCACAGAGACGGTGGCTGATGACAGTTGGGCCGATCTGGGCACCTGGCGGCTTTCGACTATATAAACATGCATGTAGACTGAGGCTCATGTCAGTTGGGCCGATCTGGGCACCTGGCGGCGGTCGACTATATAAACATGCATGTAGACGGTGGCTCATGTCAGTTGGGCCGAGCTGTGCACCTGGCGGCTGTCAACTATATAAACATGCACAGAGACGGTGGCTCATGTCAGTTGGGCCGAGCTGTGCACCTGGCGGCGGTCAACTATATAAACATGCACAGAGACAGTGGCTCAAGTCAGTTGGGCCGGGCTGTGCACCTGGCGGCGGACGACTATATAAACATGCATGTAGACGGTGGCTCATGTCAGTTTGGCCGAGCTGTGCACCTGGCGGCGGTCAACTATATAAACATGCACAGAGACGGTGGCTCATGTCAGTTGGGCCGAGCTGTGCACCTGGCGGCGGTCGACTATATAAACATGCATAGAGACGGTGGCTCAAGTCAGTTGGGCCGATCAGGGCACCTGGCGGCGGTCAACTATATAAACATGCACAGAGACGGTGGCTGATGACAGTTGGGCCGATCTGGGCACCTGGCGGCTTTCGACTATATAAACATGCATGTAGACTGAGGCTCATGTCAGTTGGACCGATCTGGGCACCTGGCGGCGGTCGACTATATAAACATGCATGTAGACTGAGGCTCATGACAGTTGGGCCGATCTGGGCTCCTGGCGGCGGTCGACTATATAAACATGCATGTAGACTGAGGCTCATGACAGTTGGGCCGACCTTGCACCTGGCGGCGGACGACTATATAGACATGCACAGAGACGGTGGCTCATGACAGTTGGGCCGATCTGTGCACCTGGCGGCGGACGACTATATAAACATGCACAGAGACGGTGGCTCATGACGGTTGGGCCGATCTGGGCACCTGGCGGCGGTCAACTATATAAACATGCACAGAGACGGTGGCTGATGACAGTTGGGCCGATCTGGGCACCTGGCGGCGGTCGACTATATAAACATGAATGTAGACTGAGGCTCCTGACAGTTGGGCCGATCTGGGCACCTGGCGGCGGTCGATTATATAAACATGAATGTAGACTGAGGCTCTTGACAGTTGGGCCGATCTGGACACCTGGCGACGGTCGACAATATAAACATGCACATAGACGGTGGCTCATGACAGTTGGGCCGTTCTGGGCACCTTTCGGCGGTCGACTATATAAACATGCATGTAGACTGAGGCTCATGACAGTTGGGCCCAACTGGGCACCTGGCGGCGGTCGACTATATAAACATGCATGTAGACTGAGGCTCATGTCAGTTGGGCCGATCTGGGCACCTGGCGGCGGTCGATTATATAAACATGCATGTAGACTGTGGCTCATGTCAGTTGGGCCGAGCTGTGCACCTGGCGGCGGACGACTATATAAACATGCAAAGAGACGGTGGCTCATGTCAGTTGGGCCGATCTGGGCACCTGGCGGCGGTCGACTATATAAACATGCATGTAGACTGAGGCTCATGACAGTTTGGCCCAACTGGGCACCTGGCGGCGGTCGACAAAATAAACATGCACAGAGACGGTGGCTCATGACAGTTGGGCCGATCTGGGCACCTGGCGGCGGTCGACTATATAAACATGAATGTAGACTGAGGCTCATGACAGTTGGGCCGATCTGGGCACCTGGCGGCGGTCGACTATATAAACATGAATGTAGACTGAGGCTCTTGACAGTTGGGCCGATCTGGGTACCTGGCGACGGTCGACTATATAAACATGCACATAGACGGTGGCTCATGACAGTTGGGCCGTTCTGGGCACCTGGCGGCGGTCGACTATATAAACATGCATGTAGACAGAGGCTCATGACAGTTGAGCCGATCTGGGCACCTGGCGGCGGTCAACTATATAAACATGCACAGAGACGGTGGCTCATGTCAGTTGGGCCGATCTGGGCACCTGGCGGTGGTCGACTATATAAACATGCATGTAGACTGAGGCTCATGACAGTTGGGCCGATCTGGGCACCTGGCTTCGGTCGATTATATAAACAGTCATGTAGACTGAGGCTCATGACAGTTGGGCCGATCTGGGCACCTGGCGGCGGTCAACTATATAAACATGCATGTAAACTGAGGCTCATGACAGTTGGGCCGATCTGGGCACCTGGCGGCGGTCAACTATATAAACATGCATGTAGACTGAGGCTCATGACAGTTGGGCCGATCTGGGCACCTGGCGGCGGTCAACTATATAAACATGCATGTAGACTGAGGCTCATGACAGTTGGGCCGATCTAGGCACCTGGCGGCGGTCAACTATATAAACATGCATGTAGACTGAGGCTCATGACAGTTGGGCCGATCTGGGCACCTGGCGGCGGTCAACTATATAAACATGCATGTAGACTGAGGCTCATGACAGTTGGGCCGATCTGGAATCTTGGCGGCGGTCGACTATATAAACATGCATGTAGACTGAGGTTCATGTCAGTTGGACCGATCTGGGCACCTGGCGGCGGTCGACTATATAAACATGCATGTAGACTGAGGCTCATGACAGTTGGGCCGATCTGGGCTCCTGGCGGCGGTCGACTATATAAACATGCATATAGACTGAGGCTCATGACAGTTGGGCCGACCTTGCACCTGGCGGCGGACGACTATATAAACATGCACATGGACGGTGGCTCATGACAGTTGGGCCGATCTGGGCACCTGGCGGCGGTCAACTATATAAACATGCATGTAGACTGAGGCTCATGTCAGTTGGACCGATCTGGGCACCTGGCGGCGGTCGACTATATAAACATGCATGTAGACTGAGGCTCATGACAGTTGGGCCGATCTGGGCTCCTGGCGGCGGTCGACTATATAAACATGCATATAGACTGAGGCTCATGACAGTTGGGCCGACCTTGCACCTGGCGGCGGACGACTATATAAACATGCACAGAGACGGTGGCTCATGTCAGTTGGGCCGATCTGGGCACCTGGCGGCGGTCGACTATATAAACATGCATGTAGACTGAGGCTCATGACAGTTTGGCCCAACTGGTCACCTGGCGGCGGTCGACAAAATAAACATGCACAGAGACGGTGGCTCATGTCAGTTGGGCCGAGCTGTGCACCTGGCGGCGGACGACTATATAAACATGCACAGAGACGGTGGCTCATGACAGTTGGGCCGATCTGGGCACCTGGCGGCGGTCGACTATATAAACATGAATGTAGACTGAGGCTCATGACAGTTGGGCCGATCTGGGTACCTGGCGACGGTCGACTATATAAACATGCACATAGACGGTGGCTCATGACAGTTGGGCCGTTCTGGGCACCTGGCGGCGGTCGACTATATAAACATGCATGTAGACAGAGGCTCATGACAGTTGAGCCGATCTGGGCACCTGGCGGCGGTCGACTATATAAACATGCACAGAGACGGTGGCTCATGTCAGTTAGGCCGAGCTGGGCACCTGGCGGCGGTCGACTATATAAACATGCATGTAGACTGAGGCTCATGACAGTTGGGCCCAACTGGGCACCTGGCAACAGTCGACTATATAAATATGCACAGAGACGGTGGCTCATGTCAGTTGGGCCGAGCTGGGCACCTGGCGACCGTCGACTATATGAACATGCATGTAGACTGAGGCTCATGACAGTTGAGCCGATCTGGGCACCTGGCGGCGGTCGACTATATAAACATGCACAGAGACGGTGGCTCATGACAGTTGGGCCGATCTGGGCACCTGGCGGCGGTCGATTATATAAACATGCACAGAGACTGAGGCTCATGACAGTTGGGCCGATCTGGGCACCTGGCGGCGGTCGACTATACAAACATGCACAGACACGGTGGCTCATGACAGTTGATCCGATCTGGGCACCTGGCGACGGTCTACTATATAAACATGCATGTAGACTGAGTCTCATGACAGTGGGGCCGATCTGGGCACCTGGCGACGGTCGACTATAAAAACATGCACAGAGACGGTGGCTCATGACAGTTGGGCCGTTCTGGGTACCTGGCGGCGGTCGACTATATAAACATCCATGTAGACTGAGGCTCATGACAGTTCAGCCGATCTGGGCACCTGGCGGCGGTCGACTATATAAACATGCATGTAGACTGAGGCTCATGACAGTTGGGCCCAACTGGGCACCTGGCAACAGTCGACTAAATAAACATGCACAGAGACGGTGGCTCATGTCAGTTGGGCCGAGCTGTGCACCTGGCGGCGGACGACTATATAAACATGCACAGAGACGGTGGCTCATGACAGTTGGGCCGATCTGGGCACCTGGCGGCGGTCGACTATATAAACATGCATGAAGACTGAGGCTCATGACAGTTGGGCCCAACTGGGCACCTGGCGGCGGTCGACTATATAAACATGCATGTAGACTGAGGCTCATGTCAGTTGGGCCGATCTGGGCACCTGGCGGCGGTCGATTATATAAACATGCATGTAGACTGTGGCTCATGTCAGTTGGGCCGAGCTGTGCACCTGGCGGCGGACGACTACATCAACATGCACAGAGACGGTGGCTCATGTCAGTTCTGCCGATCTGGGCACCTGGCGGCGGTCGACTATATAAACATGCATGTAGACTGAGGCTCATGACAGTTGGGCCCAACTGGGCACCTGGCGGCGGTCGACTATATAAACATGCATGTAGACTGTGGCTCATGTCAGTTGGGCCGATCTGGGCACCTGGCGGCGGTCGACTATATAAACATGCATGTAGACGGTGGCTCATGTCAGTTGGGCCGAGCTGTGCACCTGGCGGCGGTCAACTATATAATCATGCACAGAGACAGTGGCTCATGTCAGTTGGGCCGAGCTGTGCACCTGGCGGGGGACGACTATATAAATATGCATGTAGACGGTGGCTCATGTCAGTTTGGCCGAGCTGTGCACCTGGCGGCGGTCAACTATATAAACATGCACAGAGACGGTGGCTCATGTCAGTTGGGCCGAGCTGTGGACCTGGCGGCGGTCAACTAAATAAACATGCACAGAGACGGTGGCTCATGTCAGTTGGGCCGAGCTGTGCACCTGGAGGCGGTCGACTATATAAACATGCACAGAGACGGGGGCTCATGTCAGTTGGGCCGATCAGGGCACCTGACGGCGGTCAACTATATAAACATGCACAGAGACGGTGGCTGATGACAGTTGGGCCGATCTGGGCACCTGGCGGCTTTCGACTATATAAACATGCATGTAGACTGAGGCTCATGTCAGTTGGACCGATCTGGGCACCTGGCGGCGGTCGACTATATAAACATGCATGTAGACTGAGGCTCATGACAGTTGGGCCGATCTGGGCTCCTGGCGGCGGTCGACTATATTTACATGCATGTAGACTGAGGCTCATGACGGTTGGGCCGATCTGGGCACCTGGCGGCGGTCAACTATATAAACATGCATGTAGACTGAGGCTCATGACAGTTGGGCCGATCTGGGCACCTGGCGGCGGTCAACTATATAAACATGCATGTAGACTGAGGCTCATGACAGTTGGGCAGATCTGGGCACCTGGCGGCGGTCAACTATATAAACATGCATGTAGACTGAGGCTCATGTCAGTTGGACCGATCTGGGCACCTGGCGGCGGTCGACTATATAAACATGCATGTAGACTGAGGCTCATGACAGTTGGGCCGATCTGGGCTCCTGGCGGCGGTCGACTATATAAACATGCATGTAGACTGAGGCTCATGACAGTTGGGCCGACCTTGCACCTGGCGGCCGACGACTATATAAACATGCACAGAGATGGTGGCTCATGACAGTTGGGCCGATCTGTGCACCTGGCGGCGGACGACTATATAAACATGCATAGAGACGGTGGCTCAAGTCAGTTGGGCCGATCAGGGCACCTGGCTGCGGTCAACTATATAAACATGCACAGAGACGGTGGCTCATGTCAGTTGGGCCGAGCTGTGCACCTGGCGGCGGTCGACTATATAAACATGCATAGAGACGGTGGCTCAAGTCAGTTGGGCCGATCAGGGCACCTGGCGGCGGTCAACTATATAAACATGCACAGAGACGGTGGCTGATGACAGTTGGGCCGATCTGGGCACCTGGCGGCTTTCGACTATATAAACATGCATGTAGACTGAGGCTCATGTCAGTTGGACCGATCTGGGCACCTGGCAGCGGTCGACTATATAAACATGCATGTAGACTGAGGTTCATGACAGTTGGGCCGATCTGGGCTCCTGGCGGCGGTCGACTATATAAACATGCATGTAGACTGAGGCTCATGACAGTTGGGCCGACCTTGCACCTGGCCGCGGACGACTATATAGACATGCACAGAGACGGTGGCTCATGACAGTTGGGCCGATCTGTGCACCTGGCGGCGGACGACTATATAAACATGCACAGAGACGGTGGCTCATGACAGTTGGGCCGATCTGGGCACCTGGCGGCGGTCAACTATATAAACATGCACAGAGACGGTGGCTGATGACAGTTGGGCCGATCTGGGCACCTGGCGGCGGTCGACTATATAAACATGAATGTAGACTGAGGCTCCTGACAGTTGGGCCGATCTGGGCACCTGGCGGCGGTCGACTATATAAACATGAATGTAGACTGAGGCTCTTGACAGTTGGGCCGATCTGGACACCTGGCGACGGTCGACTATATAAACATGCACATAGACGGTGGCTCATGACAGTTGGGCCGTTCTGGGCACCTGGCGGCGGTCGACTATATAAACATGCATGTAGACTGAGGCTCATGACAGTTGGGCCCAACTGGGCACCTGGCGGCGGTCGACTATATAAACATGCATGTAGACTGAGGCTCATGTCAGTTGGGCCGATCTGGGCACCTGGCGGCGGTCGATTATATAAACATGCATGTAGACTGTGGCTCATGTCAGTTGGGCCCAACTGGGCACCTGGCGGCGGTCGACTATATAAACATGCATGTAGACTGAGGCTCATGTCAATTGGGCCGATCTGGGCACCTGGCGGCGGTCGATTATATAAACATGCATGTAGACTGTGGCTCATGTCAGTTGGGCCGAGCTGTGCACCTGGCGGCGGACGACTATATAAACATGCACAGAGACGGTGGCTCATGTCAGTTGGGCCGATCTGGGCACCTGGCGGCGGTCGACTATATAAACATGCATGTAGACTGAGGCTCATGACAGTTTGGCCCAACTGGGCACCTGGCGGCGGTCGACAAAATAAACATGCACAGAGACGGTGGCTCATGTCAGTTGGGCCGAGCTGTGCACCTGGCGGCGGACGACTATATAAACATGCACAGAGACGGTGGCTCATGACAGTTGGGCCGATCTGGGCACCTGGCGGCGGTCGACTATATAAACATGAATGTAGACTGAGGCTCATGACAGTTGGGCCGATCTGGGCACCTGGCGGCGGTCGACTATATAAACATGAATGTAGACTGAGGCTCTTGACAGTTGGGCCGATCTGGGTACCTGGCGACGGTCGACTATATAAACATGCACATAGACGGTGGCTCATGACAGTTGGGCCGTTCTGGGCACCTGGCGGCGGTCGACTATATAAACATGCATGTAAACAGAGGCTCATGACAGTTGAGCCGATCTGGGCACCTGGCGGCGGTCAACTATATAAACATGCACAGAGACGGTGGCTCATGTCAGTTGGGCCGATCTGGGCACCTGGCGGTGGTCGACTATATAAACATGCATGTAGACTGAGGCTCATGACAGTTGGGCCGATCTGGGCACCTGGCTTCGGTCGATTATATAGACAGTCATGTAGACTGAGGCTCATGACAGTTGGGCCGATCTGGGCACCTGGCGGCGGTCAACTATATAAACATGCATGTAAACTGAGGCTCATGACAGTTGGGCCGATCTGGGCACCTGGCGGCGGTCAACTATATAAACATGCATGTAGACTGAGGCTCATGACAGTTGGGCCGATCTGGGCACCTGGCGGCGGTCAACTATATAAACATGCATGTAGACTGAGGCTCATGACAGTTGGGCCGATCTGGGCACCTGGCGGCGGTCAACTATATAAACATGCATGTAGACTGAGGCTCATGACAGTTGGGCCGATCTGGAAACTTGGCGGCGGTCGACTATATAAACATGCATGTAGACTGAGGCTCATGTCAGTTGGACCGATCTGGGCACCTGGCGGCGGTCGACTATATAAACATGCATGTAGACTGAGGCTCATGACAGTTGGGCCGATCTGGGCTCCTGGCGGCGGTCGACTATATAAACATGCATATAGACTGAGGCTCATGACAGTTGGGCCGACCTTGCACCTGGCGGCGGACGACTATATAAACATGCACATGGACGGTGGCTCATGACAGTTGGGCCGATCTGGGCACCTGGCGGCGGTCAACTATATAAACATGCATGTAGACTGAGGCTCATGTCAGTTGGACCGATCTGGGCACCTGGCGGCGGTCGACTATATAAACATGCATGTAGACTGAGGCTCATGACAGTTGGGCCGATCTGGGCTCCTGGCGGCGGTCGACTATATAAACATGCATATAGACTGAGGCTCATGACAGTTGGGCCGACCTTGCACCTGGCGGCGGACGACTATATAAACATGCACAGAGACGGTGGCTCATGTCAGTTGGGCCGATCTGGGCACCTGGCGGCGGTCGACTATATAAACATGCATGTAGACTGAGGCTCATGACAGTTTGGCCCAACTGGTCACCTGGCGGCGGTCGACAAAATAAACATGCACAGAGACGGTGGCTCATGTCAGTTGGGCCGAGCTGTGCACCTGGCGGCGGACGACTATATAAACATGCACAGAGGCGGTGGCTCATGACAGTTGGGCCGATCTGGGCACCTGGCGGCGGTCGACTATATAAACATGAATGTAGACTGAGGCTCATGACAGTTGGGCCGATCTGGGCACCTGGCGGCGGTCGACTATATAAACATGAATGTAGACTGAGGCTCTTGACAGTTGGGCCGATCTGGGTACCTGGCGACGGTCGACTATATAAACATGCACATAGACGGTGGCTCATGACAGTTGGGCCGTTCTGGGCACCTGGCGGCGGTCGACGATATAAGCATGCATGTAGACAGAGGCTCATGACAGTTGAGCCGATCTGGGCACCTGGCGGCGGTCGACTATATAAACATGCACAGAGACGGTGGCTCATGTCAGTTAGCCCGAGCTGGGCACCTGGCGGCGGTCGACTATATAAACATGCATGTAGACTGAGGCTCATGACAGTTGGGCCCAACTGGGCACCTGGCAACAGTCGACTATATAAATATGCACAGAGACGGTGGCTCATGTCAGTTGGGCCGAGCTGGGCACCTGGCGACCGTCGACTATATGAACATGCATGTAGACTGAGGCTCATGACAGTTGAGCCGATCTGGGCACCTGGCGGCGGTCGACTATATAAACATGCACAGAGACGGTGGCTCATGACAGTTGGGCCGATCTGGGCACCTGGCGGCGGTCGATTATATAAACATGCACAGAGACTGAGGCTCATGACAGTTGGGCCGATCTGGGCACCTGGCGGCGGTCGACTATACAAACATGCACAGACACGGTGGCTCATGACAGTTGATCCGATCTGGGCACCTGGCGACGGTCTACTATATAAACATGCATGTAGACTGAGTCTCATGTCAGTGGTGCCGATCTGGGCACCTGGCGACGGTCGACTATAAAAACATGCACAGAGACGGTGGCTCATGACAGTTGGGCCGTTCTGGGTACCTGGCGGCGGTCGACTATATAAACATGCATGTAGACTGAGGCTCATGACAGTTGAGCCGATCTGGGCACCTGGCGGCGGTCGACTATATAAACATGCATGTAGACTGAGGCTCATGACAGTTGGGCCCAACTGGGCACCTGGCAACAGTCGACTAAATAAACATGCACAGAGACGGTGGCTCATGTCAGTTGGGCCGAGCTGTGCACCTGGCGGCGGACGACTATATAAATATGCACAGAGACGGTGGCTCATGACAGTTGGGCCGATCTGGGCACCTGGCGGCGGTCGACTATATAAACATGCATGTAGACTGAGGCTCATGACAGTTGAGCCCAACTGGGCACCTGGCGGCGGTCGACTATATAAACATGCATGTAGACTGAGGCTCATGTCAGTTGGACCGATCTGGGCACCTGGCGGCGGTCGATTATATAAACATGCATGTAGACTGTGGCTCATGTCAGTTGGGCCGAGCTGTGCACCTGGCGGCGGACGACTACATAAACATGCACAGAGACGGTGGCTCATGTCAGTTGGGCCGATCTGGGCACCTGGCGGCGGTCGACTATATAAACATGAATGTAGACTGAGGCTCCTGACAGTTGGGCCGATCTGGGCACCTGGCGGCGGTCGACTATATAAACATGAATGTAGACTGAGGCTCTTGACAGTTGGGCCGATCTGGACACCTGGCGACGGTCGACTATATAAACATGCACATAGACGGTGGCTCATGACAGTTGGGCCGTTCTGGGCACCTGGCGGCGGTCGACTATATAAACATGCATGTAGACTGAGGCTCATGACAGTTGGGCCCAACTGGGCACCTGGCGGCGGTCGACTATATAAACATGCATGTAGACTGAGGCTCATGTCAGTTGGGCCGATCTGGGCACCTGGCGGCGGTCGATTATATAAACATGCATGTAGACTGTGGCTCATGTCAGTTGGGCCCAACTGGGCACCTGGCGGCGGTCGACTATATAAACATGCATGTAGACTGAGGCTCATGTCAATTGGGCCGATCTGGGCACCTGGCGGCGGTCGATTATATAAACATGCATGTAGACTGTGGCTCATGTCAGTTGGGCCGAGCTGTGCACCTGGCGGCGGACGACTATATAAACATGCACAGAGACGGTGGCTCATGTCAGTTGGGCCGGTCTGGGCACCTGGCGGCGGTCGACTATATAAACATGCATGTAGACTGAGGCTCATGACAGTTTGGCCCAACTGGGCACCTGGCGGCGGTCGACAAAATAAACATGCACAGAGACGGTGGCTCATGTCAGTTGGGCCGAGCTGTGCACCTGGCGGCGGACGACTATATAAACATGCACAGAGACGGTGGCTCATGACAGTTGGGCCGATCTGGGCACCTGGCGGCGGTCGACTATATAAACATGAATGTAGACTGAGGCTCATGACAGTTGGGCCGATCTGGGCACCTGGCGGCGGTCGACTATATAAACATGAATGTAGACTGAGGCTCTTGACAGTTGGGCCGATCTGGGTACCTGGCGACGGTCGACTATATAAACATGCACATAGACGGTGGCTCATGACAGTTGGGCCGTTCTGGGCACCTGGCGGCGGTCGACTATATAAACATGCATGTAAACAGAGGCTCATGACAGTTGAGCCGATCTGGGCACCTGGCGGCGGTCAACTATATAAACATGCACAGAGACGGTGGCTCATGTCAGTTGGGCCGATCTGGGCACCTGGCGGTGGTCGACTATATAAACATGCATGTAGACTGAGGCTCATGACAGTTGGGCCGATCTGGGCACCTGGCTTCGGTCGATTATATAGACAGTCATGTAGACTGAGGCTCATGACAGTTGGGCCGATCTGGGCACCTGGCGGCGGTCAACTATATAAACATGCATGTAAACTGAGGCTCATGACAGTTGGGCCGATCTGGGCACCTGGCGGCGGTCAACTATATAAACATGCATGTAGACTGAGGCTCATGACAGTTGGGCCGATCTGGGCACCTGGCGGCGGTCAACTATATAAACATGCATGTAGACTGAGGCTCATGACAGTTGGGCCGATCTGGGCACCTGGCGGCGGTCAACTATATAAACATGCATGTAGACTGAGGCTCATGACAGTTGGGCCGATCTGGAAACTTGGCGGCGGTCGACTATATAAACATGCATGTAGACTGAGGCTCATGTCAGTTGGACCGATCTGGGCACCTGGCGGCGGTCGACTATATAAACATGCATGTAGACTGAGGCTCATGACAGTTGGGCCGATCTGGGCTCCTGGCGGCGGTCGACTATATAAACATGCATATAGACTGAGGCTCATGACAGTTGGGCCGACCTTGCACCTGGCGGCGGACGACTATATAAACATGCACATGGACGGTGGCTCATGACAGTTGGGCCGATCTGGGCACCTGGCGGCGGTCAACTATATAAACATGCATGTAGACTGAGGCTCATGTCAGTTGGACCGATCTGGGCACCTGGCGGCGGTCGACTATATAAACATGCATGTAGACTGAGGCTCATGACAGTTGGGCCGATCTGGGCTCCTGGCGGCGGTCGACTATATAAACATGCATATAGACTGAGGCTCATGACAGTTGGGCCGACCTTGCACCTGGCGGCGGACGACTATATAAACATGCACAGAGACGGTGGCTCATGTCAGTTGGGCCGATCTGGGCACCTGGCGGCGGTCGACTATATAAACATGCATGTAGACTGAGGCTCATGACAGTTTGGCCCAACTGGTCACCTGGCGGCGGTCGACAAAATAAACATGCACAGAGACGGTGGCTCATGTCAGTTGGGCCAAGCTGTGCACCTGGCGGCGGACGACTATATAAACATGCACAGAGGCGGTGGCTCATGACAGTTGGGCCGATCTGGGCACCTGGCGGCGGTCGACTATATAAACATGAATGTAGACTGAGGCTCATGACAGTTGGGCCGATCTGGGCACCTGGCGGCGGTCGACTATATAAACATGAATGTAGACTGAGGCTCTTGACAGTTGGGCCGATCTGGGTACCTGGCGACGGTCGACTATATAAACATGCACATAGACGGTGGCTCATGACAGTTGGGCCGTTCTGGGCACCTGGCGGTGGTCGACGATATAAGCATGCATGTAGACAGAGGCTCATGACAGTTGAGCCGATCTGGGCACCTGGCGGCGGTCGACTATATAAACATGCACAGAGACGGTGGCTCATGTCAGTTAGCCCGAGCTGGGCACCTGGCGGCGGTCGACTATATAAACATGCATGTAGACTGAGGCTCATGACAGTTGGGCCCAACTGGGCACCTGGCAACAGTCGACTATATAAATATGCACAGAGACGGTGGCTCATGTCAGTTGGGCCGAGCTGGGCACCTGGCGACCGTCGACTATATGAACATGCATGTAGACTGAGGCTCATGACAGTTGAGCCGATCTGGGCACCTGGCGGCGGTCGACTATATAAACATGCACAGAGACGGTGGCTCATGACAGTTGGGCCGATCTGGGCACCTGGCGGCGGTCGATTATATAAACATGCACAGAGACTGAGGCTCATGACAGTTGGGCCGATCTGGGCACCTGGCGGCGGTCGACTATACAAACATGCACAGACACGGTGGCTCATGACAGTTGATCCGATCTGGGCACCTGGCGACGGTCTACTATATAAACATGCATGTAGACTGAGTCTCATGTCAGTGGTGCCGATCTGGGCACCTGGCGACGGTCGACTATAAAAACATGCACAGAGACGGTGGCTCATGACAGTTGGGCCGTTCTGGGTACCTGGCGGCGGTCGACTATATAAACATGCATGTAGACTGAGGCTCATGACAGTTGAGCCGATCTGGGCACCTGGCGGCGGTCGACTATATAAACATGCATGTAGACTGAGGCTCATGACAGTTTGGCCCAACTGGGCACCTGGCAACAGTCGACTAAATAAACATGCACAGAGACGGTGGCTCATGTCAGTTGGGCCGAGCTGTGCACCTGGCGGCGGACGACTATATAAATATGCACAGAGACGGTGGCTCATGACAGTTGGGCCGATCTGGGCACCTGGCGGCGGTCGACTATATAAACATGCATGTAGACTGAGGCTCATGACAGTTGAGCCCAACTGGGCACCTGGCGGCGGTCGACTATATAAACATGCATGTAGACTGAGGCTCATGTCAGTTGGGCCGATCTGGGCACCTGGCGGCGGTCGATTATATAAACATGCATGTAGACTGTGGCTCATGTCAGTTGGGCCGAGCTGTGCACCTGGCGGCGGACGACTACATAAACATGCACAGAGACGGTGGCTCATGTCAGTTGGGCCGATCTGGGCACCTGGCGGCGGTCGACTATATAAACATGCATGTAGACTGAGGCTCATGACAGTTGGGCCCAACTGGGCACCTGGCGGCGGTCCACTATATAAACATGCATGTAGACTGTGGCTCATGTCAGTTGGGCCGATCTGGACACCTGGCGGCGGTCGACTATATAAACATGCATGTAGACGGTGGCTCATGTCAGTTGGGCCGAGCTGTGCACCTGGCGGCGGTCAACTATATAAACATGCACAGAGACGGTGGCTCATGTCAGTTAGGCCGAGCTGTGCACCTGGCGGCGGTCAACTATATAAACATGCACAGAGACAGTGGCTCATGTCAGTTGGGCCGAGCTGTGCACCTGGCGGGGGACGACTATATAAACATGCATGTAGACGGTGGCTCATGTCAGTTTGGCCGAGCTGTGCACCTGGCGGCGGTCAACTATATAAACATGCACAGAGACGGTGGCTCATGTCAGTTGGGCCGAGCTCTGCACCTGGCGGCGGTCAACTAAATAAACATGCACAGAGACGGTGGCTCATGTCAGTTGGGCCGAGCTGTGCACCTGGAGGCGGTCGACTATATAAACATGCACAGAGACGGGGGCTCATGTCAGTTGGGCCGATCAGGGCACCTGACGGCGGTCAACTATATAAACATGCACAGAGACGGTGGCTGATGACAGTTGGGCCGATCTGGGCACCAGGCGGCTTTCGACTATATAAACATGCATGTAGACTGAGGCTCATGTCAGTTGGACCGATCTGGGCACTCGGCGGCGGTCGACTATATAAACATGCATGTAGACTGAGGCTCATGACAGTTGGGCCGATCTGGGCTCCTGGCGGAGGTCGACTATATTTACATGCATGTAGACTGAGGCTCATGACGGTTTGGCCGAGCTGTGCACCTGGCGGCGGTCAACTATATAAACATGCACAGAGACGGTGGCTCATGTCAGTTGGGCCGAGCTGTGCACCTGGCGGCGGTCAACTAAATAAACATGCACAGAGACGGTGGCTCATGTCAGTTGGGCCGAGCTGTGCACCTGGAGGCGGTCGACTATATAAACATGCACAGAGACGGGGGCTCATGTCAGTTGGGCCGATCTGGGCACCTGGCGGCGGTCAACTATATAAACATGCATGTAGACTGAGGCTCATGACAGTTGGGCAGATCTGGGCACCTGGCGGCGGTCAACTATATAAACATGCATGTAGACTGAGGCTCATGTCAGTTGGACCGATCTGGGCACCTGGCGGCGGTCGACTATATAAACATGCATGTAGACTGAGGCTCATGACAGTTGGGCTGATCTGGGCTCCTGGCGGCGGTCGACTATATAAACATGCATGTAGACTGAGGCTCATGACAGTTGGGCCGACCTTGCACCTGGCGGCGGACGACTATATAAACATGCACAGAGATGGTGGCTCATGACAGTTGGGCCGATCTGTGCACCTGGCGGCGGACGACTATATAAACATGCACAGAGACGGTGGCTCATGACAGTTGGGCCGATCTGGGCACCTGGCGGCGGTCAACTATATAAACATGCACAGAGACGGTGGCTCATGACAGTTGGGCCGATCTGGGCACCTGGCGGCGGTCAACTATATAAACATGCACAGAGGCGGTGGCTCATGTCAGTTGGGCCGATCTGGGCACCTGGCGGCGGTCTATTATATAAACATGCATGTAGACTGAGGCTCATGACAGTTGGGCCGATCTGGGCACCTGGCGGCGGTCAACTATATAAACATGCATGTAGACTGAGGCTCATGACAGTTGGGCCGATCTGGGCACCTGGCGGCGGTCAACTATATAAACATGCATGTAGACTGAGGCTCATGACAGTTGGGCCGATCTGGGCACCTGGCGGCGGTCAACTATATAAACATGCATGTAGACTGAGGCTCATGACAGTTGGGCCGATCTGGGCACCTGGCGGCGGTCAACTATATAAACATGCATGTAGACTGAGGCACATGACAGTTGGGCCGATCTGGGAACCTGGTGGCGGTCAACTATATAAACATGCATGTAGACTGAGGCTCATGACAGTTGGGCCGATCTGGGCACCTGGCGGCGGTCAACTATATAAACATGCATGTAGACTGAGGCTCATGTCAGTTGGACCGATCTGGGCACCTGGCGGCGGTCGACTATATAAACATGCATGTAGACTGAGGCTCATGACAGTTGGGCCGATCTGGGCTCCTGGCGGCGGTCGACTATATAAACATGCATGTAGACTGAGGCTCATGACAGATGGGCCGACCTTGCACCTGGCGGCGGACGACTATATAAACATGCACAGGGACGGTGGCTCATGACAGTTGGGCCGATCTGTGCACCTGGCGTCGGACGACTATATAAACATGCACAGAGACGGTGGCTCATGACAGTTGGGCCGATCTGGGCACCTGGCGGCGGTCAACTATATAAACATGCACAGAGACGGTGGCTCATGACAGTTGGGCCGATCTGGGCACCTGGCGGTGGTCGACTATATAAACATGCATGTAGACTGAGACTCATGACAGTTGGGCCGATCTGGGCACCTGGCGGCGGTCAACTATATAAACATGCATGTAGACTGAGGCTCATGACAGTTGGGCCGATCTGGGCACCTGGCGGCGGTCAACTATATAAACATGCATGTAGACTGAGGCTCATGACAGTTGGGCCGATCTGGGCACCTGGCGGCGGTCAACTATATAAACATGCATGTAGACTGAGGCTCATGACAATTGGGCCGACCTTGCACCTGGCGGCGGACGACTATATAAACATGCACAGGGACGGTGGCTCATGACAGTTGGGCCGATCTATGCACCTGGCGGCGGACGACTGTATAAACATGCACAGAGACGGTGGCTCATGTCAGTTTGGTCGAGCTGTGCACCTGGCGGCGGTCAACTATATAAACATGCACAGAGACGGTGGCTCATGTCAGTTGGGCCGAGCTGTGCACCTGGCGGCGGTCAACTAAATAAACATGCACAGAGACGGTGGCTCATTTCAGTTGGGCCGAGCTGTGCACCTGGAGGCGGTCGACTATATAAACATGCACAGAGACGGTGGCTCATGTCAGTTGGGCCGATCAGGGCACCTGGCGGCGGTCAACTATATAAACATGCACAGAGACGGTGGCTGATGACAGTTGGGCCGATCTGGGCACCTGGCGGCTTTCGACTATATAAACATGCATGTAGACTGAGGCTCATGTCAGTTGGACCGATCTGGGCACCTGGCGGCGGTCGACTATATAAACATGCATGTAGACTGAGGCTCATGACAGTCGGGCCGATCTGGGCTCCTGGCGGCGGTCGACTATATAAACATGCATGTAGACTGAGGCTCATGACAGTTGGGCCGATCTGGGCACCTGGCGGCTGTCAACTATATAAACATGCATGTAGACTGAGGCTCATGACAGTTGGGCCGATCTGGGCACCTGGCGGCGGTCAACTATATAAACATGCATGTAGACTGAGGCTCATGACAGTTGGACCGACCTTGCACCTGGCGGCGGACGACTATATAAACATGCACAGGAACGGTGGCTCATGACAGTTGGGCCGATCTGTGCACCTGTCGGCGGACGACTATATAAACATGCACAGAGACGGTGGCTCATGTCAGTTTGGCCGAGCTGTGCACCTGGCGGCGGTCAGCTATATAAACATGCACAGAGACGGTGGCTCATGTCAGTTGGGCCGAGCTGTGCACCTGGCGGCGGTCAACTAAATAAACATGCACAGAGACGGTGGCTCATGTCAGTTGGGCCGAGCTGTGCACCTGGAGGCGGTCGACTATATAAACATGCACAGAGACGGTGGCTCATGTCAGTTGGGCCGATCAGGGCACCTGGCGGCGGTCAACTATATAAACATGCACAGAGACGGTGTCTGATGACAGTTGGGCCGATCTGGGCACCTGGCGGCGTTCAACTATATAAACATGCATGTAGACTGAGGCTCATGACAGTTGGGCCGATCTGGGCACCTGGCGGCGGTCAACTATATAAACATGCATGTAGACTGAGGCTCATGACAGTTGGGCCGATCTGGGCACCTGGCGGCGGTCAACTATATAAACATGCATGTAGACTGAGGCTCATGTCGGTTGGACCGATCTGGGCACCTGGCGGCGGTCGACTATATAAACATGCATGTAGACTGAGGCTCATGACAGTTGGGCCGATCTGGGCTCCTGGCGGCGGTCGACTATATTAACATGGATGTAGACTGAGGCTCATGACAGTTGGGCCGACCTTGCACCTGGCGGCGGACGACTATATAAACATGCACAGAGATGGTGGCTCATGACAGTTGGGCCGATCTGTGCACCTGGCGGCGGACGACTATATAAACATGCACAGAGACGGTGGCTCATGACAGTTGGGCCGATCTGGGCACCTGGCGGCGGTCAACTATATAAACATGCACAGAGACGGTGGCTCATGACAGTTAGGCCGATCTGGGCACCTGGCGGCGGTCAACTATATAAACATGCATGTAGACTGAGGCTCATGACAGTTGGGCCGATCTGGGCACCTGGCGGCGGTCAACTATATAAACATGCATGTAGACTGAGGCTCATGACAGTTGGGCCGATCTGGGCACCTGGCGGCGGTCAACTATATAAACATGCATGTAGACTGAGGCACATGACAGTTGGGCCGATCTGGGCACCTGGCGGCGGTCAACTATATAAACATGCATGTAGACTGAGGCTCATGACAGTTGGGCCGATCTGGGCACCTGGCGGCGGTCAACTATATAAACATGCATGTAGACTGAGGCTCATGTCAGTTGGACCGATCTGGGCACCTGGCGGCGGTCGACTATATAAACATGCATGTAGACTGAGGCTCATGACAGTTGGGCCGATCTGGGCTCCTGGCGGCGGTCGACTATATAAACATGCATATAGACTGAGGCTCATGACAGTTGGGCCGACCTTGCACCTGGCGGCGGACGACTATATAAACATGCACAGGGACGGTGGCTCATGACAGTTGGGCCGATCTGTGCACTTGGCGGCGGACGACTATATAAACATGCACAGAAACGGTGGCTCATGACAGTTGGGCCGATCTGGGCACCTGGCGGCGGTCAACTATATAAACATGCACAGAGACGGTGGCTCATGACAGTTGGGCCGATCTGGGCACCTGGCGGTGGTCGACTATATAAACATGCATGTAGACTGAGGCTCATGACAGTTGGGCCGATCTGGGCACCTGGCGGCGGTCGATTATATAAACATGCATGTAGACTGAGGCTCATGACAGTTGGGCCGATCTGGGCACCTGGCGGCGGTCAACTATATAAACATGCATGTAAAGTGAGGCTCATGACAGTTGGGCCGATCTGGGCACCTGGCGGCGGTCAACTATATAAACATGCATGTAGACGGTGGCTCATGTCAGTTGGGCCGAGCTGTGCACCTGGCGGCGGACGACTATATAGACATGCACAGAGACGGTGGCTCATGACAGTTGGGCCGATCTGGGCACCTGGCGGCGGTCGACTATATAAACATGAATGTAGACTGAGGCTCATGACAGTTGGGCCGATCTGGGCAACTGGCGGCGGTCGACTATATAAACATGAATGTAGACTGAGGCTCTTGACAGTTGGGCCGATCTGGGTACCTGGCGACGGTCGACTATATAAACATGCACATAGACGGTGGCTCATGACAGTTGGGCCGTTCAGGGCACCTGGCGGCGGTCGACTATATAAACATGCATGTAGACAGAGGCTCATGACAGTTGAGCCGATCTGGGCACCTGGCGGCGGTCGACTATATAAACATGCACAGAGACGGTGGCTCATGTCAGTTAGGCCGAGCTGGGCACCTGGCGGCGGTCGACTATATAAACATGCATGTAGACTGAGGCTCATGACAGTTGGGCCCAACTGGGCACCAGGCAACAGTCGACTATATAAATATGCACAGAGACGGTGGCTCATGTCAGTTGGGCCGAGCTGGGCACCTGGCGACAGTCGACTATATGAACATGCATGTAGACTGAGGCTCATGACAGTTGAGCCGATCTGGGCACCTGGCGGCGGTCGACTATATAAACATGCACAGAGACGGTGGCTCATGACAGTTGGGCCGATCTGGGCATATTCCGGCGGTCGATTATATAAACATGCACAGAGACTGAGGCTCATGACAGTTGGGCCGATCTGGGCACCTGGCGGCGGTCGACTATACAAACATGCACAGAGACGGTGGCTCATGACAGTTGATCCGATCTGGGCACCTGGCGACGGTCTACTATATAAACATGCATGTAGACTGAGGCTCATGACAGTGGGGCCGATCTGGGCACCTGGCGACGGTCGACTATAAAAACATGCACAGAGACGGTGGCTCATGACAGTTGGGCCGTTCTGGGTACCTGGCGGCGGTCGACTATATAAACATGCATGTAGACTGAGGCTCATGACAGTTGAACCGATCTGGGCACCTGGCGGCGGTCGACTATATAAACATGCATGTAGACTGAGGCTCATGACAGTTGGGCCCATCTGGGCACCTGACGGCGGTCGACTATATAAACATGCATGTAGACTAAGGCTCATGTCAGTTGGGCCGATCTGGGCACCTGGCGGCGGTCGATTATATAAACATGCATGTAGACTGTGGCTCATGTCAGTTGGGCCGAGCTGTGCACCTGGCGGCGGACGACTATATAAACATGCACAGAGACGGTGGCTCATGTCAGTTGGGCCGATCTGGGCACCTGGCGGCGGTCGACTATATAAACATGCATGTAGACTGAGGCTCATGACAGTTGGGCCGAGCTGTGCACCTGGCGGCGTTCAACTATATAAACATGCACAGAGACGGTGGCTCATGTCAGTTGGGCCGAGCTGTGCACCTGGCGGCGGTCAACTATATAAACATGCACAGAGACAGTGGCTCATGTCAGTTGGGCCTAGCTGTGCACCTGGCGGCGGACGACTATATAAACATGCATGTAGACGGTGGCTCATGTCAGTTTGGCCGAGCTGTGCACCTGGCGGCGGTCAACTATATAAACATGCACAGAGACGGTGGCTCATGTCAGTTGGGCCGAGCTGTGCACCTGGCGGCGGTCAACTAAATAAACATGCACAGAGACGGTGGCTCATGTCAGTTGGGCCGAGCTGTGCACCTGGAGGCGGTCGACTATATAAACATGCACAGAGACGGTGGCTCATGTCAGTTGGGCCGATCAGGGCACCTGGCGGCGGTCAACTATATAAACATGCACAGAGACGGTGGCTGATGACAGTTGGGCCGATCTGGGCACCTGGCGGCTTTCGACTATATAAACATGCATGTAGACTGAGGCTCATGTCAGTTGGACCGATCTGGGCACCTGGCGGCGGTCGACTATATAAACATGCATGTAGACTGAGGCTCATGACAGTTGGGCCGATCTGGGCTCCTGGCGGCGGTCGACTATATAAACATGCATGTAGACTGAGGCTCATGACGGTTGGGCCCAACTGGGCACCTGGCAACAGTCGACTATATAAATATGCACAGAGACGGTGGCTCATGTCAGTTGGGCCGAGCTGGGCACCTGGCGACAGTCGACTATATGAACATGCATGTAGACTGAGGCTCATGACAGTTGAGCCGATCTGGGCACCTGGCGGCGGTCGACTATATAAACATGCACAGAGACGGTGGCTCATGACAGTTGGGCCGATCTGGGCACCTGGCGGCGGTCGATTATATAAACATGCACAGAGACTGAGGCTCATGACAGTTGGGCCGATCTGGGCACCTGGCGGCGGTCGACTATACAAACATGCACAGAGACGGTGGCTCATGACAGCTGATCCGATCTGGGCACCTGGCGACGGTCTACTATATAAACATGCATGTAGACTGAGGCTCATGACAGTGGGGCCGATCTGGGCACCTGGCGACGGTCGACTATAAAAACATGCACAGAGACGGTGGCTCATGACAGTTGGGCCGTTCTGGGTACCTTGCGGCGGTCGACTATATAAACATGCATGTAGACTGAGGCTCATGACAGTTGAACCGATCTGGGCACCTGGCGGCGGTCGACTATATAAACATGCATGTAGACTGAGGCTCATGACAGTTGGGCCCAACTGGGCACCTGGCAACAGTCGACTAAATAAACATGCACATAGACGGTGGCTCATGTCAGTTGGGCCGAGCTGTGCACCTGGCGGCGGACGACTATATAAACATGCACAGAGACGGTGGCTCATGACAGTTGGGCCGATCTGGGCACCTGGCGGCGGTCGACTATATAAACATGCATGTAGACTGAGGCTCATGACAGTTGGGCCCAACTGGGCACCTGGCGGCCGTCGACTATATAAACATGCATGTAGACTAAGGCTCATGTCAGTTGGGCCGATCTGGGCACCTGGCGGCGGTCGATTATATAAACATGCATGTAGACTGTGGCTCATGTCAGTTGGGCCGAGCTGTGCACCTGGCGGCGGACGACTATATAAACATGCACAGAGACGGTGGCTCATGTCAGTTGGGCCGATCTGGGCACCTGGCGGCGGTCGACTATATAAACATGCATGTAGACTGAGGCTCATGACAGTTGGGCCCAACTGGGCACCTGGCGGCGGTCGACTATATAAACATGCATGTAGACTGTGGCTCATGTCAGTTGGGCCGATCTGGGCACCTGGCGGCGGTCGACTATATAAACATGCATGTAGACGGTGGCTCATGTCAGTTGGGCCGAGCTGTGCACCTGGCGGCGGTCAACTATATAAACATGCACAGAGACGGTGGCTCATGTCAGTTGGGCCGAGCTGTGCACCTGGCGGCGGTCAACTATATAAACATGCACAGAGACAGTGGCTCATGTCAGTTGGGCCGAGCTGTGCACCTGGCGGCGGACGACTATATAAACATGCATGTAGACGGTGGCTCATGTCAGTTTGGCCGAGCTGTGCACCTGGCGGCGGTCAACTATATAAACATGCACAGAGACGGTGGCTCATGTCAGTTGGGCCGAGCTGTGCACCTGGAGGCGGTCGACTATATAAACATGCACAGAGACGGTGGCTCATGTCAGTTGGGCCGATCAGGGCACCTGGCGGCGGTCAACTATATAAACATGCACAGAGACGGTGGCTGATGACAGTTGGGCCGATCTGGGCACCTGGCGGCTTTCGACTATATAAACATGCATGTAGACTGAGGCTCATGTCAGTTGGACCGATCTGGGCACCTGGCGGCGGTCGACTATATAAACATGCATGTAGACTGAGGCTCATGACAGTTGGGCCGATCTGGGCTCCTGGCGGCGGTCGACTATATAAACATGCATGTAGACTGAGGCTCATGACGGTTGGGCCGATCTGGGCACCTGGCGGCGGTCAACTATATAAACATGCATGTAGACTGAGGCTCATGACAGTTGGGCCGATCTGGGCACCTGGCGGCGGTCAACTATATAAACATGCATGTAGACTGAGGCTCATGACAGTTGGGCCGATCTGGGCACCTGTCGGCGGTCAACTATATAAACATGCATGTAGACTGAGGCTCATGACAGTTGGGCCGATCTGGGCACCTGGCGGCGGTCAACTATATAAACATGCATGTAGACTGAGGCTCATGTCAGTTGGACCGATCTGGGCACCTGGCGGCGGTCGACTATATGAACATGCATGTAGACTGAGGCTCATGACAGTTGGGCCGATCTGGGCTCCTGGCGGCGGTCGACTATATAAACATGCATGTAGACTGAGGCTCATGACAGTTGGGCCGACCTTGCACCTGGCGGCGGACGACTATATAAACATGCACAGAGATGGTGGCTCATGACAGTTGGGCCGATCTGTGCACCTGGCGGCGGACGACTATATAAACATGCACAGAGACGGTGGCTCATGACAGTTGGGCCGATCTGGGCACCTGGCGGCGGTCGACTATATAAACATGCATGTAGACTGAGGCTCATGTCAGTTGGGCCGAGCTGTGCACCTGGCGGCGGACGACTATATAAACATGCATGTAGACGGTGGCTCATGTCAGTTTGGCCGAGCTGTGCACCTGGCGGCGGTCAACTATATAAACATGCACAGAGACGGTGGCTCATGTCAGTTGGGCCGAGCTGTGCACCTGGCGGCGGTCAACTAAATAAACATGCACAGAGACGGTGGCTCATGTCAGTTGGGCCGAGCTGTGCACCTGGAGGCGGTCGACTATATAAACATGCACAGAGACGGTGGCTCATGTCAGTTGGGCCGATCAGGGCACCTGGCGGCGGTCAACTATATAAACATGCACAGAGACGGTGGCTGATGACAGTTGGGCCGATCTGGGCACCTGGCGGCTTTCGACTATATAAACATGCATGTAGACTGAGGCTCATGTCAGTTGGACCGATCTGGGCACCTGGCGGCGGTCGACTATATAAACATGCATGTAGACTGAGGCTCATGACAGTTGGGCCGATCTGGGCTCCTGGCGGCGGTCGACTATATAAACATGCATGTAGACTGAGGCTCATGACGGTTGGGCCCAACTGGGCACCTGGCAACAGTCGACTATATAAATATGCACAGAGACGGTGGCTCATGTCAGTTGGGCCGAGCTGGGCACCTGGCGACAGTCGACTATATGAACATGCATGTAGACTGAGGCTCATGACAGTTGAGCCGATCTGGGCACCTGGCGGCGGTCGACTATATAAACATGCACAGAGACGGTGGCTCATGACAGTTGGGCCGATCTGGGCACCTGGCGGCGGTCGATTATATAAACATGCACAGAGACTGAGGCTCATGACAGTTGGGCCGATCTGGGCACCTGGCGGCGGTCGACTATACAAACATGCACAGAGACGGTGGCTCATGACAGTTGATCCGATCTGGGCACCTGGCGACGGTCTACTATATAAACATGCATGTAGACTGAGGCTCATGACAGTGGGGCCGATCTGGGCACCTGGCGACGGTCGACTATAAAAACATGCACAGATACGGTGGCTCATGACAGTTGGGCCGTTCTGGGTACCTGGCGGCGGTCGACTATATAAACATGCATGTAGACTGAGGCTCATGACAGTTGAACCGATCTGGGCACCTGGCGGCGGTCGACTATATAAACATGCATGTAGACTGAGGCTCATGACAGTTGGGCCCAACTGGGCACCTGGCAATAGTCGACTAAATAAACATGCACAGAGACGGTGGCTCATGTCAGTTGGGCCGAGCTGTGCACCTGGCGGCGGACGACTATATAAACATGCACAGAGACGGTGGCTCATGACAGTTGGGCCGATCTGGGCACCTGGCGGCGGTCGACTATATAAACATGCATGTAGACTGAGGCTCATGACAGTTGGGCCCAACTGGGCACCTGGCGGCGGTCGACTATATAAACATGCATGTAGACTAAGGCTCATGTCAGTTGGGCCGATCTGGGCACCTGGCGGCGGTCGACTATATAAACATGCACAGAGACGGTGGCTCATGTCAGTTGGGCCGATCTGGGCACCTGGCGGCGGTCGACTATATAAACATGCATGTAGACTGAGGCTCATGACAGTTGGGCCCAACTGGGCACCTGGCGGCGGTCGACTATATAAACATGCATGTAGACTGTGGCTCATGTCAGTTGGGCCGATCTGGGCACCTGGCGGCGGTCGACTATATAAACATGCATGTAGACGGTGGCTCATGTCAGTTGGGCCGAGCTGTGCACCTGGCGGCGGTCAACTATATAAACATGCACAGAGACGGTGGCTCATGTCAGTTGGGCCGAGCTGTGCACCTGGCGGCGGTCAACTATATAAACATGCACAGAGACAGTGGCTCATGTCAGTTGGGCCGAGCTGTGCACCTGGCGGCGGACGACTATATAAACATGCATGTAGACGGTGGCTCATGTCAGTTTGGCCGAGCTGTGCACCTGGCGGCGGTCAACTATATAAACATGCACAGAGACGGTGGCTCATGTCAGTTGGGCCGAGCTGTGCACCTGGCGGCGGTCAACTAAATAAACATGCACAGAGACGGTGGCTCATGTCAGTTGGGCCGAGCTGTGCACCTGGAGGCGGTCGACTATATAAACATGCACAGAGACGGTGGCTCATGTCAGTTGGGCCGATCAGGGCACCTGGCGGCGGTCAACTATATAAACATGCACAGAGACGGTGGCTGATGACAGTTGGGCCGAGCTGTGCACCTGGCGGCGGACGACTATATAAACATGCATGTAGACGGTGGCTCATGTCAGTTTGGCCGAGCTGTGCACCTGGCGGCGGTCAACTATATAAACATGCACAGAGACGGTGGCTCATGTCAGTTGGGCCGAGCTGTGCACCTGGCGGCGGTCAACTAAATAAACATGCACAGAGACGGTGGCTCATGTCAGTTGGGCCGAGCTGTGCACCTGGAGGCGGTCGACTATATAAACATGCACAGAGACGGTGGCTCATGTCAGTTGGGCCGATCAGGGCACCTGGCGGCGGTCAACTATATAAACATGCACAGAGACGGTGGCTGATGACAGTTGGGCCGATCTGGGCACCTGGCGGCTTTCGACTATATAAACATGCATGTAGACTGAGGCTCATGTCAGTTGGACCGATCTGGGCACCTGGCGGCGGTCGACTATATAAACATGCATGTAGACTGAGGCTCATGACAGTTGATCCGATCTGGGCTCCTGGCGGCGGTCGACTATATAAACATGCATGTAGACTGAGGCTCATGACGGTTGGGCCGATCTGGGCACCTGGCGGCGGTCAACTATATAAACATGCATGTAGACTGAGGCTCATGACAGTTGGGCCGATCTGGGCACCTGGCGGCGGTCAACTATATAAACATGCATGTAGACTGAGGCTCATGACAGTTGGGCCGATCTGGGCACCTGTCGGCGGTCAACTATATAAACATGCATGTAGACTGAGGCTCATGACAGTTGGGCCGATCTGGGCACCTGGCGGCGGTCAACTATATAAACATGCATGTAGACTGAGGCTCATGTCAGTTGGACCGATCTGGGCACCTGGCGGCGGTCGACTATATGAAGATGCATGTAGACTGAGGCTCATGACAGTTGGGCCGATCTGGGCTCCTGGCGGCGGTCGACTATATAAACATGCATGTAGACTGAGGCTCATGACAGTTGGGCCGACCTTGCACCTGGCGGCGGACGACTATATAAACATGCACAGAGATGGTGGCTCATGACAGTTGGGCCGATCTGTGCACCTGGCGGCGGACGACTATATAAACATGCACAGAGACGGTGGCTCATGACAGTTGGGCCGATCTGGGCACCTGGCGGCGGTCAACTATATAAACATGCACAGAGACGGTGGCTCATGACAGTTGGGCCGATCTGGGCACCTGGCGGCGGTCAACTATATAAACATGCACAGAGACGGTGGCTCATGACAGTTGGGCCGATCTGGGCACCTGGCGGCGGTCAACTATATAAACATGCACAGAGACGGTGGCTCATGTCAGTTGGGCCGATCTGGGCACCTGGCGGCGGTCTATTATATAAACATGCATGTAGACTGAGGGTCATGACAGTTGGGCCGATCTGGGCACCTGGCGGCGGTCAACTATATAAACATGCATGTAGACTGAGGCTCATGACAGTTGGGCCGATCTGGGCACCTGGCGGCGGTCAACTATATAAACATGCATGTAGACTGAGGCTCATGACAGTTGGGCCGATCTGGGCACCTGGCGGCGGTCAACTATATAAACATGCATGTAGACTGAGGCTCATGACAGTTGGGCCGATCTGGGCACCTGGCTTCGGTCGATTATATAAACAGTCATGTAGACTGAGGCTCATGACAGTTGGGCCGATCTGGGCACCTGGCGGCGGTCAACTATATAAACATGCATGTAAACTGAGGCTCATGACAGTTGGGCCGATCTGGGCACCTGGCGGCGGTCGACTATATAAACATGCATGTAGACAGAGGCTCATGACAGTTGAGCCGATCTGGGCACCTGGCGGCGGTCGACTATATAAACATGCACAGAGACGGTGGCTCATGTCAGTTAGGCCGAGCTGGGCACCTGGCGGCGGTCGACTATATAAACATGCATGTAGACTGAGGCTTATGACAGTTGGGCCCAACTGGGCACCAGGCAACAGTCGACTATATAAATATGCACAGAGACGGTGGCTCATGTCAGTTGGGCCGAGCTGGGCACCTGGCGACAGTCGACTATATGAACATGCATGTAGACTGAGGCTCATGACAGTTGAGCCGATCTGGGCACCTGGCGGCGGTCGACTATATAAACATGCACAGAGACGGTGGCTCATGACAGTTGGGCCGATCTGGGCACCTGGCGGCGGTCGATTATATAAACATGCACAGAGACTGAGGCTCATGACAGTTGGGCCGATCTGGGCACCTGGCGGCGGTCGACTATACAAACATGCACAGAGACGGTGGCTCATGACAGTTGATCCGATCTGGGCACCTGGCGACGGTCTACTATATAAACATGCATGTAGACTGAGGCTCATGACAGTGGGGCCGATCTGGGCACCTGGCGACGGTCGACTATAAAAACATGCACAGAGACGGTGGCTCATGACAGTTGGGCCGTTCTGGGTACCTGGCGGCGGTCGACTATATAAACATGCATGTAGACTGAGGCTCATGACAGTTGAACCGATCTGGGCACCTGGCGGCGGTCGACTATATAAACATGCATGTAGACTGAGGCTCATGACAGTTGGGCCCATCTGGGCACTTGACGGCGGTCGACTATATAAACATGCATGTAGACTAAGGCTCATGTCAGTTGGGCCGATCTGGGCACCTGGCGGCGGTCGATTATATAAACATGCATGTAGACTGTGGCTCATGTCAGTTGGGCCGAGCTGTGCACCTGGCGGCGGACGACTATATAAACATGCACAGAGACGGTGGCTCATGTCAGTTGGGCCGATCTGGGCACCTGGCGGCGGTCGACTATATAAACATGCATGTAGACTGAGGCTCATGACAGTTGGGCCGAGCTGTGCACCTGGCGGCGTTCAACTATATAAACATGCACAGAGACGGTGGCTCATGTCAGTTGGGCCGAGCTGTGCACCTGGCGGCGGTCAACTATATAAACATGCACAGAGACAGTGGCTCATGTCAGTTGGGCCGAGCTGTGCACCTGGCGGCGGACGACTATATAAACATGCATGTAGACGGTGGCTCATGTCAGTTTGGCCGAGCTGTGCACCTGGCGGCGGTCAACTATATAAACATGCACAGAGACGGTGGCTCATGTCAGTTGGGCCGAGCTGTGCACCTGGCGGCGGTCAACTAAATAAACATGCACAGAGACGGTGGCTCATGTCAGTTGGGCCGAGCTGTGCACCTGGAGGCGGTCGACTATATAAACATGCACAGAGACGGTGGCTCATGTCAGTTGGGCCGATCAGGGCACCTGGCGGCGGTCAACTATATAAACATGCACAGAGACGGTGGCTGATGACAGTTGGGCCGATCTGGGCACCTGGCGGCTTTCGACTATATAAACATGCATGTAGACTGAGGCTCATGTCAGTTGGACCGATCTGGGCACCTGGCGGCGGTCGACTATATAAACATGCATGTAGACTGAGGCTCATGACAGATGGGCCGATCTGGGCTCCTGGCGGCGGTCGACTATATAAACATGCATGTAGACTGAGGCTCATGACGGTTGGGCCCAACTGGGCACCTGGCAACAGTCGACTATATAAATATGCACAGAGACGGTGGCTCATGTCAGTTGGGCCGAGCTGGGCACCTGGCGACAGTCGACTATATGAACATGCATGTAGACTGAGGCTCATGACAGTTGAGCCGATCTGGGCACCTGGCGGCGGTCGACTATATAAACATGCACAGAGACGGTGGCTCATGACAGTTGGGCCGATCTGGGCACCTGGCGACGGTCTACTATATAAACATGCATGTAGACTGAGGCTCATGACAGTGGGGCCGATCTGGGCACCTGGCGACGGTCGACTATAAAAACATGCACAGAGACGGTGGCTCATGACAGTTGGGCCGTTCTGGGTACCTTGCGGCGGTCGACTATATAAACATGCATGTAGACTGAGGCTCATGACAGTTGAACCGATCTGGGCACCTGGCGGCGGTCGACTATATAAACATGCATGTAGACTGAGGCTCATGACAGTTGGGCCCAACTGGGCACCTGGCAACAGTCGACTAAATAAACATGCACAGAGACGGTGGCTCATGTCAGTTGGGCCGAGCTGTGCACCTGGCGGCGGACGACTATATAAACATGCACAGAGACGGTGGCTCATGACAGTTGGGCCGATCTGGGCACCTGGCGGCGGTCGACTATATAAACATGCATGTAGACTGAGGCTCATGACAGTTGGGCCCAACTGGGCACCTGGCGGCCGTCGACTATATAAACATGCATGTAGACTAAGGCTCATGTCAGTTGGGCCGATCTGGGCACCTGGCGGCGGTCGATTATATAAACATGCATGTAGACTGTGGCTCATGTCAGTTGGGCCGAGCTGTACACCTGGCGGCGGACGACTATATAAACATGCACAGAGACGGTGGCTCATGTCAGTTGGGCCGATCTGGGCACCTGGCGGCGGTCGACTATATAAACATGCATGTAGACTGAGGCTCATGTCAGTTGGGCCGCGCTGTGCACCTGGCGGCGGACGACTATATAAACATGCATGTAGACGGTGGCTCATGTCAGTTTGGCCGAGCTGTGCACCTGGCGGCGGTCAACTATATAAACATGCACAGAGACGGTGGCTCATGTCAGTTGGGCCGAGCTGTGCACCTGGAGGCGGTCGACTATATAAACATGCACAGAGACGGTGGCTCATGTCAGTTGGGCCGATCAGGGCACCTGGCGGCGGTCAACTATATAAACATGCACAGAGACGGTGGCTGATGACAGTTGGGCCGATCTGGGCACCTGGCGGCTTTCGACTATATAAACATGCATGTAGACTGAGGCTCATGTCAGTTGGACCGATCTGGGCACCTGGCGGCGGTCGACTATATAAACATGCATGTAGACTGAGGCTCATGACAGTTGGGCCGATCTGGGCTCCTGGCGGCGGTCGACTATATAAACATGCATGTAGACTGAGGCTCATGACGGTTGGGCCGATCTGGGCACCTGGCGGCGGTCAACTATATAAACATGCATGTAGACTGAGGCTCATGACAGTTGGGCCGATCTGGGCACCTGGCGGCGGTCAACTATATAAACATGCATGTAGACTGAGGCTCATGACAGTTGGGCCGATCTGGGCACCTGGCGGCGGTCAACTATATAAACATGCATGTAAACTGAGGCTCATGACAGTTGGGCCGATCTGGGCACCTGGCGGCGGTCAACTATATAAACATGCATGTAGACTGAGGCTCATGACAGTTGGGCCGATCTGGGCACCTGGCGGCGGTCAACTATATAAACATGCATGTAGACTGAGGCTCATGACAGTTGGGCCGATCTGGGCACCTGGCGGCGGTCAACTATATAAACATGCATGTAGACTGAGGCTCATGTCAGTTGGACCGATCTGCGCACCTGGCGGCGGTCGACTATATGAACATGCATGTAGACTGAGGCTCATGACAGTTGGGCCGATCTGGGCTCCTGGCGGCGGTCGACTATATAAACATGCATGTAGACTGAGGCTCATGACAGTTGGGCCGACCTTGCACCTGGCGGCGGACGACTATATAAACATGCACAGAGATGGTGGCTCATGACAGTTGGGCCGATCTGTGCACCTGGCGGCGGACGACTATATAAACATGCACAGAGACGGTGGCTCATGACAGTTGGGCCGATCTGGGCACCTGGCGGCGGTCGACTATATAAACATGCATGTAGACTGAGGCTCATGACAGTTGGGCCGAGCTGTGCACCTGGCGGCGTTCATCTATATAAACATGCACAGAGACGGTGGCTCATGTCAGTTGGGCCGAGCTGTGCACCTGGCGGCGGTCAACTATATAAACATGCACAGAGACAGTGGCTCATGTCAGTTGGGCCGAGCTGTGCACCTGGCGGCGGACGACTATATAAACATGCATGTAGACGGTGGCTCATGTCAGTTTGGCCGAGCTGTGCACCTGGCGGCGGTCAACTATATAAACATGCACAGAGACGGTGGCTCATGTCAGTTGGGCCGAGCTGTGCACCTGGCGGCGGTCAACTAAATAAACATGCACAGAGACGGTGGCTCATGTCAGTTGGGCCGAGCTGTGCACCTGGAGGCGGTCGACTATATAAACATGCACAGAGACGGTGGCTCATGTCAGTTGGGCCGATCAGGGCACCTGGCGGCGGTCAACTATATAAACATGCACAGAGACGGTGGCTGATGACAGTTGGGCCGATCTGGGCACCTGGCGGCTTTCGACTATATAAACATGCATGTAGACTGAGGCTCATGTCAGTTGGACCGATCTGAGCACCTGGCGGCGGTCGACTATATAAACATGCATGTAGACTGAGGCTCATGGCAGTTGGGCCGATCTGGGCTCCTGGCGGCGGTCGACTATATAAACATGCATGTAGACTGAGGCTCATGACGGTTGGGCCCAACTGGGCACCTGGCAACAGTCGACTATATAAATATGCACAGAGACGGTGGCTCATGTCAGTTGGGCCGAGCTGGGCACCTAGCGACAGTCGACTATATGAACATGCATGTAGACTGAGGCTCATGACAGTTGAGCCGATCTGGGCACCTGGCGGCGGTCGACTATATAAACATGCACAGAGACGGTGGCTCATGACAGTTGGGCCGATCTGGGCACCTGGCGGCGGTCGATTATATAAACATGCACAGAGACTGAGGCTCATGACAGTTGGGCCGATCTGGGCACCTGGCGGCGGTCGACTATACAAACATGCACAGAGACGGTGGCTCATGACAGTTGATCCGATCTGGGCACCCGGCGACGGTCTACTATATAAACATGCATGTAGACTGAGGCTCATGACAGTGGGGCCGATCTGGGCACCTGGCGACGGTCGACTATAAAAACATGCACAGAGACGGTGGCTCATGACAGTTGGGCCGTTCTGGGTACCTGGCGGCGGTCGACTATATAAACATGCATGTAGACTGAGGCTCATGACAGTTGAACCGATCTGGGCACCTGGCGGCGGTCGACTATATAAACATGCATGTAGACTGAGGCTCATGACAGTTGGGCCCAACTGGGCACCTGGCAATAGTCGACTAAATAAACATGCACAGAGACGGTGGCTCATGTCAGTTGGGCCGAGCTGTGCACCTGGCGGCGGACGACTATATAAACATGCACAGAGACGGTGGCTCATGACAGTTGGGCCGATCTGGGCACCTGGCGGCGGTCGATTATATAAACATGCATGTAGACTGAGGCTCATGACAGTTGGGCCCAACTGGGCACCTGGCGGCGGTCGACTATATAAACATGCATGTAGACTAAGGCTCATGTCAGTTGGGCCGATCTGGGCACCTGGCGGCGGTCGATTATATAAACATGCATGTAGACTGTGGCTCATGTCAGTTGGGCCGAGCTGTGCACCTGGCGGCGGACGACTATATAAACATGCACAGAGACGGTGGCTCATGTCAGTTGGGCCGATCTGGGCACCTGGCGGCGGTCGACTATATAAACATGCATGTAGACTGAGGCTCATGACAGTTGGGCCCAACTGGGCACCTGGCGGCGGTCGATTATATAAACATGCATGTAGACTGTGGCTCATGTCAGTTGGGCCGATCTGGGCACCTGGCGGCGGTCGACTATATAAACATGCATGTAGACGGTGGCTCATGTCAGTTGGGCCGAGCTGTGCACCTGGCGGCGGTCAACTATATAAACATGCACAGAGACGGTGGCTCATGTCAGTTGGGCCGAGCTGTGCACCTGGCGGCGGTCAACTATATAAACATGCACAGAGACAGTGGCTCATGTCAGTTGGGCCGAGCTGTGCACCTGGCGGCGGACGACTATATAAACATGCATGTAGACGGTGGCTCATGTCAGTTTGGCCGAGCTGTGCACCTGGCGGCGGTCAACTATATAAACATGCACAGAGACGGTGGCTCATGTCAGTTGGGCCGAGCTGTGCACCTGGCGGCGGTCAACTAAATAAACATGCACAGAGACGGTGGCTCATGTCAGTTGGGCCGAGCTGTGCACCTGGAGGCGGTCGACTATATAAACATGCACAGAGACGGTGGCTCATGTCAGTGGGGCCGATCAGGGCACCTGGCGGCGGTCAACTATATAAACATGCACAGAGACGGTGGCTGATGACAGTTGGGCCGATCTGGGCACCTGGCGGCTTTCGACTATATAAACATGCATGTAGACTGAGGCTCATGTCAGTTGGACCGATCTGGGCACCTGGCGGCGGTCGACTATATAAACATGCATGTAGACTGAGGCTCATGACAGTTGGGCCGATCTGGGCTCCTGGCGGCGGTCGACTATATAAACATGCATGTAGACTGAGGCTCATGACGGTTGGGCCGATCTGGGCACCTGGCGGCGGTCAACTATATAAACATGCATGTAGACTGAGGCTCATGACAGTTGGGCCGATCTGGGCACCTGGCGGCGGTCAACTATATAAACATGCATGTAGACTGAGGCTCATGACAGTTGGGCCGATCTGGGCACCTGTCGGCGGTCAACTATATAAACATGCATGTAGACTGAGGCTCATGACAGTTGGGCCGATCTGGGCACCTGGCGGCGGTCAACTATATAAACATGCATGTAGACTGAGGCTCATGTCAGTTGGACCGATCTGGGCACCTGGCGGCGGTCGACTATATGAACATGCATGTAGACTGAGGCTCATGACAGTTGGGCCGATCTGGGCTCCTGGCGGCGGTCGACTATATAAACATGCATGTAGACTGAGGCTCATGACAGTTGGGCCGACCTTGCACCTGGCGGCGGACGACTATATAAACATGCACAGAGATGGTGGCTCATGACAGTTGGGCCGATCTGTGCACCTGGCGGCGGACGACTATATAAACATGCACAGAGACGGTGGCTCATGACAGTTGGGCCGATCTGGGCACCTGGCGGCGGTCAACTATATAAACATGCACAGAGACGGTGGCTCATGACAGTTGGGCCGATCTGGGCACCTGGCGGCGGTCAACTATATAAACATGCACAGAGGAGGTGGCTCATGTCAGTTGGGCCGATCTGGGCACCTGGCGGCGGTCTATTATATAAACATGCATGTAGACTGAGGGTCATGACAGTTGGGCCGATCTGGGCACCTGGCGGCGGTCAACTATATAAACATGCATGTAGACTGAGGCTCATGACAGTTGGGCCGATCTGGGCACCTGGCGGCGGTCAACTATATAAACATGCATGTAGACTGAGGCTCATGACAGTTGGGCCGATCTGGGCACCTGGCGGCGGTCAACTATATAAACATGCATGTAGACTGAGGCTCATGACAGTTGGGCCGATCTGGGCACCTGGCTTCGGTCGATTATATAAACAGTCATGTAGACTGAGGCTCATGACAGTTGGGCCGATCTGGGCACCTGGCGGCGGTCAACTATATAAACATGCATGTAAACTGAGGCTCATGACAGTTGGGCCGATCTGGGCACCTGGCGGCGGTCAACTATATAAACATGCATGTAGACTGAGGCTCATGACAGTTGGGCCGATCTGGGCACCTGGCGGCGGTCAACTATATAAACATGCATGTAGACTGAGGCTCATGACAGTTGGTCCGATCTGGGCACCTGGCGGCGGTCAACTATATAAACATGCATGTAGACTGAGGCTCATGACAGTTGGGCCGATCTGGGCACCTGGCGACGGTCAACTATATAAACATGCACGTAGACTGAGGCTCATGACAGTTGGGCCGATCTGGAAACTTGGCGGCGGTCGACTATATAAACATGCATGTAGACTGAGGCTCATGTCAGTTGGACCGATCTGGGCACCTGGCGGCGGTCGACTATATAAACATGCATGTAAACTGAGGCTCATGACAGTTGGGCCGATCTGGGCTCCTGGCGGCGGTCGACTATATAAACATGCATATAGACTGAGGCTCATGACAGTTGGGCCGACCTTGCACCTGGCGGCGGACGACTATATTAACATGCACATGGACGGTGGCTCATGACAGTTGGGCCGATCTGGGCACCTGGCGGCGGTCAACTATGCAAACATGCATGTAGACTGAAGCTCATGTCAGTTGGACCGATCTGGGCACCTGGCGGCGGTCGACTATATAAACATGCATGTAGACTGAGGCTCATGACAGTTGGGCCGATCTGGGCTCCTGGCGGCGGTCGACTATATAAACATGCATATAGACTGAGGCTCATGACAGTTGGGCCGACCTTGCACCTGGCGGCGGACGACTATATAAACATGCACATGGACGGTGGCTCATGACTGTTGGGCCGATCTGTGCACTTGGCGGCGGACGACTATATAAACATGCACAGAGACGGTGGCTCATGACAGTTGGGCCGATCTGGGCACCTGGCGGCGGTCAACTATATAAACATGCACAGAGACGGTGGCTCATGACAGTTGGGCCAATCTGGGCACCTGGCGGCGGTCAACTATATAAACATGCACAGAGACGGTGGCTCATGTCAGTTGGGCCGATCTGGGCACCTGGCGGTGGTCGACTATATAAACATGCATGTAGACTGAGGCTCATGACAGTTGGGCCGATCTGGGCACCTGGCTTCGGTCGATTATATAAACAGTCATGTAGACTGAGGCTCATGACAGTTGGGCCGATCTGGGCACCGGGCGGCGGTCAACTATATAAACATGCATGTAAACTGAGGCTCATGACAGTTGGGCCGATCTGGGCACCTGGCGGCGGTCAACTATATAAACATGCATGTAGACTGAGGCTCATGACAGTTGGGCCGATCTGGGCACCTGGCGGCGGTCAACTATATAAACATGCATGTAGACTGAGGCTCATGACAGTTGGGCCGATCTGGGCACCTGGCGGCGGTCAACTATATAAACATGCATGTAGACTGAGGCTCATGACAGTTGGGCCGATCTGGGCACCTGGCGGCGGTCAACTATATAAACATGCATGTAGACTGAGGCTCATGACAGTTGGGCCGATCTGGAAACTTGGCGGCGGTCGACTATATAAACATGCATGTAGACTGAGGCTCATGACAGTTGGCCCGATCTGGGCACCTGGCGGCGGTCAACTATATAAACATGCACAGAGACGGTGGCTCATGACAGTTTGGCCGATCTGGGCACCTGGCGGCGGTCTACTATATAAACATGCATGTAGACTGAGGCTCATGTCAGTTGGGCCGAGCTGTGCACCTGGCGGCGGACGACTATATAAACATGCACAGAGACGGTGGCTCATGACAGTTGGGCCAATCTGGGCACCTGGCGGCTGTCTACTATATAAACATGCATGTAGACTGAGGCTCATGACAGTTGGGCCGATCTGGGCACCTGGCGGCGGTCGACTATATAAACATGCACAGAAACGGTGGCTCATGACAGTTGGGCCGATCTGGGCACCTGGCGGCGGTCTACTATATAAACATGCATGTAGACTGAGGCTCATGTCAGTTGGGCCGATCTGGGCACCTGGCGGCGGTCGACTATATAAACATGCATGTAGACGGTGGCTCATGTCAGTTGGGCCGAGCTGTGCACCTGACGGCGGACGACTATATAAACATGCACAGAGACGGTGGCTCATGTCAGTTGGGCCGATCTGGGCACCTGGCGGCGGTCGACTATATAAACATGCACAGAGACAGTGGCTGATGACAGTTTGTTCCGATCTGGCCACCTGGCGGCGGTCGACTATATAAACATGCACAGAGACTGAGGCTCATGACAGTTGGGCCGATCTGGGCACCTGGCGGCGGTCGATTATATAAACATGCATGGAGACTGAGGCTCATGACAGTGGGGCCGATCTGGGCACCTGGCGACGGTCGACTATATAAACATGCATGGAGACTGAGGCTCATGACAGTTGGGCCGATCTGGGCACCTGGCGGCGGTCGATTATATAAACATGCATGGAGACTGAGGCTGATGACAGTTGGGCCGATCTGGGCACCTGGCGGCGGTCAACTATATAAACATGCACAGAGACGGTGGCTGATGACAGTTGGGCCGATCTGGGCACCTGGCGGCGGTCGACTATATAAACATGCACAGAGACGGTGGCTCATGTCAGTTGGGCCGATCTGGGCACCTGGCGGCGGTCGACTATATAAACATGCACAGAGACAGTGGCTCATGACAGTTTGGCCGATCTGGGCACCTGGCGGCGGTCTACTATATAAACATGCATGTAGACTGAGGCTCATGTCAGTTGGGCCGATCTGGGCACCTGGCGGCGGTCGACTATATAAACATGCATGTAGACGGTGGCTCATGTCAGTTGGGCCGAGCTGTGCACCTGGCGGCGGACGACTATATAAACATGCACAGAGACGGTGGCTCATGACAGTTGGGCCGAGCTGTGCACCTGACGGCGGACGACTATATAAACATGCACAGAGACGGTGGCTCATGTCAGTTGGGCCGATCTGGGCACTTGGCGGCGGTCGACTATATAAACATGCACAGAGACTGAGGCTCATGACAGTTGGGCCGATCTGGGCACCTGGCGGCGGTCGATTCTATAAACATGCATTTAGACTGAGGCTCATGACAGTTGGGCCGATCTGGGCACCTGGCGGCGGTCGATTATATAAACATTCATGGAGACTGAGGCTCATGACAGTGGGGCCGATCTGGGCACCTGGCAGCGGTCAACTATATAAACATGCACAGAGACGGTGGCTGATGACAGTTGGGCCGATCTGGGCACCTGGCGGCGGTCGACTATATAAACATGCACAGAGACTGAGGCTCATGACAGTTGGGCCGATCTGGGCACCTGGCGGCGGTCGACTATATAAACATGCACAGAGACGGTGGCTCATGTCAGTTGGGCCGAGCTGTGCACCTGGCGGCGGTTGACTACATAAACTTGCATGTAGACTGAGGCTCATGACAGATGGGCCGATCTGGGCACCTGGCGGCGGTCGACTATATAAACATGCATGTAGACTGAGGCTCATGTCAGTTGGGCCGATCTGGGCACCTGGCGGCGGTCGATTATATAAACATGCATGGAGACTGAGGCTCATGACAGTTTGGCCGATCTGGGCACCTGGCGGCGGTCGACTATATAAACATGCATGTAGACTGAGGCTCATGTCAGTTGGGCCGATCTGGGCACCTGGCGGCGGTCGACTATATAAACATGCATGTAGACTGAGGCTCATGACAGTTGGGCCGATCTGGGCACCTGGCGGCGGTCGACTATATAAACATGCACAGAGACGGTGGCTCATGTCAGTTGAGCCGAGCTGTGCACCTGGCGGCGGTCGACTATATAAACATGCATGTAGACTGAGGCTCATGACAGTTGGGCCGATCTGGGCACCTTGCGGCGGTCGACTATATAAACATGCATGTAGACTGAGGCTCATGACAGTTGGGCCGATCTGGGCACCTGGCGGCGGTCGACTATATAAACATGCATGTAGACTGAGGCTCATGACAGTTGGGCCGATCTGGGCACCTGGCGGCGGTCGACTATATAAACATGCATGTAGACTGAGGCTCATGACAGTTGGGCCGATCTGGGCACCTGGCGGCAATCGAATGTATAAACATGCATGTAGACTGAAGCTCATGACAGTTGGGCCGATCTGGGCACCTGGAGGCGGTCGACTATATAAACATGCATGTAGACTGAGGCTCATGACAGTTGGGCCGATCTGGGCACCTGGCGGCGGTCGACTATATAAACATGCATGTAGACTGAGGCTCATGTCAGTTGGGCCGATCTGGGCACCTGGCGGCGGTCGACTATATAAACATGCATGTAGACGGTGGCTCATGTCAGTTGGGCCGAGCTGTGCACCTGGCGGCGGACGACTATATAAACATGCACAGAAACGGTGGCTGATGACAGTTGGGCCGATCTGGGCACCTGGCGGCGGTCGACTATATAAACATGCACAGAGACGGTGGCTCATGTCAGTTGGGCCGAGCTGTGCACCTGGCGGCAAACGACTATATAAACATGCACAGAGACGGTGGCTCATGTCAGTTGGGCCGATCTGGGCACCTGGCGGCGGTCGACTATATAAACATTCACAGAGACGGTGGATGATGACAGTTGGGCCGATCTGGGCAGCTGGCGGCGGTCGACTATATAAACATGCATGGAGACTGAGAATCATGACAGTTGAGCCGATCTGGGCACCTGGCGGCTTTCGATTATATAAACATGCATGGAGACGGTGGCTGATGACAGTTTGGCCGATCTGGGCACCTGGCGGCGGTCGACTATATAAACATGCACAGAGACGGTGGCTCATGACAGTTGGACCGATCTGGGCACCTGGCGGCGGTCGACTATATAAACATGCACAGAGACGGTGGCTCATGACAGTTTGGCCGATCTGGGCACCTGGCGGCGGTCTACTATATAAACATGCATGTAGACTGAGGCTCATGACAGTTTGGCCGATCTGGGCACCTGGCGGCGGTCGACTATATAAACATGCATGTAGACGGTGGCTCATGTCAGTTGGGCCGAGCTGTGCACCTGGCGGCGGACGACTATTAAAACATGCACAGAGACGGTGGCTCATGACAGTTGGGCCGATCTGGGCACCTGGCGGCGGTCGACTATATAAACATGCACAGAGACGGTGGATCATGACAGTTGGGCCGATCTGGGAACCTGGCGGCGGTCTACTATATAAACATGCATGTAGAATGAGGCTCATGACAGTTGGGCCGACCTGTGCACCTGGCGGCGGACGACTATATAAACATGCACAGAGACGGTGGCTGATGACAGTTGGGCCGATCTGGGCACCAGGCGGCGGGCGATTATATAAACATGCATGGAGACTGAGGCTCATGACAGTGGGGCCGATCTGGGCACCTGGCGACGGTCGACTATATAAACATGCACAGAGACGGTGGCTCATGTCAGTTGGGCCGATTCGGGCACCTGGCGGCAGTCGACTATATAAACATGCACAGAGACGGTGGCTGATGACAGTTGGGCCGATCTGGGCACCTGGCGGCGGTCGATTATATAAACATGCATGGAGACTGAGGCTCATGACAGTGTGGCCGATCTGGGCACCTGGCGACGGTCGACTATATAAACATGCATGGAGACTGAGGCTCATGACAGTTGGGCCGATCTGGGCACCTGGCGGCGGTCGACTATATAAACATGCATGGAGACTGACGCTGATGACAGTTGGGCCGATCTGGGCACCTGGCGGCGGTCGACTATATAAACATGCACAGAGACTGAGGCTCATGACAGTTGGGCCGATCTGGGCACCTGGCGGCGGACGACTATATAAACATGCACAGAGACGGTGGCTCATGTCAGTTGGGCCGATTCGGGCACCTGGCGGCGGTCGAATATATAAACATGCACAGAGACGGTGGCTGATGACAGTTGGGCCGATCTGGGCACCTGGCGGCGGTCGACTATATAAACATGCACAGAGACTGAGGCTCATGACAGTTGGGCCGATCTGTGCACCTGGCGGCGGTCGATTATATAAACATGCATGGAGACTGAGGCTCATAACAGTGGGGCCGATCTGGGCACCTGGCGACGGTCGACTATATAGACATGCATGGAGACTGAGGCTCATGACAGTTGGGCCGATCTGGGCACCTGGCGGCGGTCGACTATATAAACATGCATGGAGACTGAGGCTGATGACAGTTGGGCCGATCTGGGCACCTGGCGGCGGTCGACTATATAAACATGCACAGAGACTGAGGCTCATGACAGTTGGGCCGATCTGGGCACCTGGCGACGGTCGACTATATAAACATGCATGGAGACTGAGGCTCATGACAGTGGGGCCGATCTGGGCTCCTGGCGACGGTCGACTATATAAACATGCATGGAGACTGATGCTCATGACAGTGGGGCCGATCTGGGCACCTGGCAGCGGTCAACTATATAAACATGCACAGAGACGGTGGCTGATGACAGTTGGGCCGATCTGGGCACCTGGCGGCGGTCGACTATATAAACATGCACAGAGACTGAGGCTCATGACAGTTGGGCCGATCAGGGCACCTGGCGGCGGTCGACTATATAAACATGCACAGAGACGGTGGCTCATGTCAGTTGGGCCGAGCTGTGCACCTGGCGGCGGTCGACTATATAAACATGCATGTATACTGAGGCTCATGACAGTTGTCCCGATCTGGGCACCTGGCGGCGGTCGACTATATAAACATGCATGTAGACTGAGGGTCATGTCAGTTGGGCCGATCTGGGCACCTGGCGGCGGTCGATTATATAAACATGCATGGAGACTGAGGCTCATGACAGTGGGGCAGATCTGGTCAACTGGCGGCGGTCGACTATATAAACATGAATGTAGACTGAAGCTCATGTCAGTTGGGCCGATCTGGGCACCTGGCGGCGGTCGACTATATAAACATGCATGTAGACTGAGGCTCATGACAGTTATGCCGATCTGGGCACCTGGCGGCGGTCGACTATATAAACATGCACAGAGACGGTGGCTCATGTCAGTTGGGCCGAGCTGTGCCCCTGGCGGCGGTCGACTATATAAACATGCATGTAGACTGAGGCTCATGACAGTTGGGCCGATCTGGGCACCTGGCGGCGGTCGACTATATAAACATGCATGTAGACTGAGGCTCATGACAGTTGGGCCGATCTGGGCACCTGGCGGCGGTCGATTATATAAACATGCATGTAGACTGAGGCTCATGACAGTTGGGCCGATCTGGGCACCTGGCGGCGGTCGACTATATAAACATGCATGTAGACTGATGCTCATGACAGTTGGGCCGATCTGGGCACCTGGCGGCGATCGAATATATAAACATGCATGTAGACTGAGGCTCATGACAGTTAGGCCGATCTGGGCACCTGGAGGCGGTCGACTATATAAACATGCATGTAGACTGAGGCTCATGACAGTTGGGCCGATCTGGGCACCTGGCGGCGGTCGACTATATAAACATGCACAGAGACGGTGGCTCATGACAGTTGGGCCGATCTGGGCACCTGGCGGCGATCGAATATATAAACATGCATGTAGACTGAGGCTCATGACAGTTGGGCCGATCTGGGCACCTGGCGGCGGTCGACTATATAAACATGCATGGAGACTGAGGCTCATGACAGTTGGGCCGATCTGGGCACCTGGCGGCGGTCGACTATATAAACATGCATGGAGACTGAGGCTGATGACAGTTGGGCCGATCTGGGCACCTGGCGGCGGTCGACTATATAAACATGCACAGAGACTGAGGCTCATGACAGTTGGGCCGATCTGGGCACCTGGCGGCGGTCGACTATATAAACATGCACAGAGACGGTGGCTCATGTCAGTTGGGCCGAGCTGTGCACCTGGCGGCGGTCGACTATATAAACATGCATGTAGACTGAGGCTCATGACAGTTGTTCCGATCTTGGCACCTGGCGGCGGTCGACTATATAAACATGCATGTAAACTGAGGCTCATGACAGTTGGGCCGATCTGGGCACCTGGCGGCGGTCGACTATATAAACATGCATGTAGACTGAGGCTCATGACAGTTGGGCCGATCTGGGCACCTGGCGGCAATCGAATGTATAAACATGCATGTAGACTGAAGCTCATGACAGTTGGGCCGATCTGGGCACCTGGAGGCGGTCGACTATATAAACATGCATGTAGACTGAGGCTCATGACAATTGGGCCGATCTGGGCACCTGGCGGCGGTCGACTATATAAACATGCACAGAGACGGTGGCTCATGACAGTTGGGCCGATCTGGGCACCTGGCGGCGGTCGACTATATAAACATGCATGTAGACTGAGGCTCATGTCAGTTGGGCCGATCTGGGCACCTGGCGGCGGTCGACTATATAAACATGCATGTAGACGGTGGCTCTTGTCAGTTGGGCCGAGCTGTGCACCTGGCGGCGGACGACTATATAAACATGCACAGAAACGGTGGCTGATGACAGTTGGGCCGATCTGGGCACCTGGCGGCGGTCGACTATATAAACATGCACAGAGACGGTGGCTCATGACAGTTGGACCGATCTGGGCACCTGGCGGCGGTCGACTATATAAACATGCACAGAGACGGTGGCTCATGACAGTTTGGCCGATCTGGGCACCTGGCGGCGGTCTACTATATAAACATGCATGTAGACTGAGGCTCATGTCAGTTTGGCCGATCTGGGCACCTGGCGGCGGTCGACTATATAAACATGCATGTAGACGGTGGCTCATGTCAGTTGGGCCGAGCTGTGCACCTGGCGGCGGACGACTATATAAACATGCACAGAGACGGTGGCTCATGACAGTTGGGCCGATCTGGGCACCTGGCGGCGGTCGACTATATAAACATGCACAGAGACGGTGGATCATGACAGTTGGGCCGATCTGGGAACCTGGCGGCGGTCTACTATATAAACATGCATGTAGACTGAGGCTTATGACAGTTGGGCCGACCTGTGCACCTGGCGGCGGACGACTATATAAACATGCACAGAGACAGTGGCTGATGACAGTTGGGCCGATCTGGGCACCTGGCGGCGGTCGATTATATAAACATGCATGGAGACTGAGGCTCATGACAGTGGGGCCGATCTGGGCACCTGGCGACGGTCGACTATATAAACATGCACAGAGACGGTGGCTCATGTCAGTTGGGCCGATTCGGGCACCTGGCGGCGGTCGACTATATAAACATGCACAGAGACGGTGGCTGATGACAGTTGGGCCGATCTGGGCACCTGGCGGCGGTCGATTATATAAACATGCATGGAGACTGAGGCTCATGACAGTGGGGCCGATCTGGGCACCTGGCGACGGTCGACTATATAAACATGCAAGGAGACTGAGGCTCATGACAGTTGGGCCGATCTGGGCACCTGGAGGCGGTCGACTATATAAACATGCATGTAGACTGAGGCTCATGACAGTTGGGCCGATCTGGGCACCTGGCGGCGGTCGACTATATAAACATGCACAGAGACGGTGGCTCATGACAGTTGGGCCGATCTGGGCACCTGGCGGCGGTCGACTATATAAACATGCATGTAGACTGAGGCTCATGACAGTTGGGCCGATCTGGGCACCTGGCGGCGGTCGACTATATAAACATGCATGTAGACTGAGGCTCATGTCAGTTGGGCCGATCTGGGCACCTGGCGGCGGTCGACTATATAAACATGCATGTAGACGGTGGCTCATGTCAGTTGGGCCGAGCTGTGCACCTGGCGGCGGACGACTATATAAACATGCACAGAAACGGTGGCTGATGACAGTTGGGCCGATCTGGGCACCTGGCGGCGGTCGACTATATAAACATGCACAGAGACGGTGGCTCATGTCAGTTGGGCCGAGCTGTGCACCTGGCGGCAAACGACTATATAAACATGCACAGAGACGGTGGCTCATGTCAGTTGGGCCGATCTGGGCACCTGGCGGCGGTCGACTATATAAACATTCACAGAGACGGTGGATGATGACAGTTGGGCCGATCTGGGCAGCTGGCGGCGGTCGACTATATAAACATGCATGGAGACTGAGAATCATGACAGTTGAGCCGATCTGGGCACCTGGCGGCTTTCGATTATATAAACATGCATGGAGACGGTGGCTGATGACAGTTTGGCCGATCTGGGCACCTGGCGGCGGTCGACTATATAAACATGCACAGAGACGGTGGCTCATGACAGTTGGACCGATCTGGGCACCTGGCGGCGGTCGACTATATAAACATGCACAGAGACGGTGGCTCATGACAGTTTGGCCGATCTGGGCACCTGGCGGCGGTCTACTATATAAACATGCATGTAGACTGAGGCTCATGACAGTTTGGCCGATCTGGGCACCTGGCGGCGGTCGACTATATAAACATGCATGTAGACGGTGGCTCATGTCAGTTGGGCCGAGCTGTGCACCTGGCGGCGGACGACTATTAAAACATGCACAGAGACGGTGGCTCATGACAGTTGGGCCGATCTGGGCACCTGGCGGCGGTCGACTATATAAACATGCACAGAGACGGTGGATCATGACAGTTGGGCCGATCTGGGAACCTGGCGGCGGTCTACTATATAAACATGCATGTAGAATGAGGCTCATGACAGTTGGGCCGACCTGTGCACCTGGCGGCGGACGACTATATAAACATGCACAGAGACGGTGGCTGATGACAGTTGGGCCGATCTGGGCACCAGGCGGCGGGCGATTATATAAACATGCATGGAGACTGAGGCTCATGACAGTGGGGCCGATCTGGGCACCTGGCGACGGTCGACTATATAAACATGCACAGAGACGGTGGCTCATGTCAGTTGGGCCGATTCGGGCACCTGGCGGCAGTCGACTATATAAACATGCACAAAAACGGTGGCTGATGACAGTTGGGCCGATCTGGGCACCTGGCGGCGGTCGATTATATAAACATGCATGGAGACTGAGGCTCATGACAGTGTGGCCGATCTGGGCACCTGGCGACGGTCGACTATATAAACATGCATGGAGACTGAGGCTCATGACAGTTGGGCCGATCTGGGCACCTGGCGGCGGTCGACTATATAAACATGCATGGAGACTGACGCTGATGACAGTTGGGCCGATCTGGGCACCTGGCGGCGGTCGACTATATAAACATGCACAGAGACTGAGGCTCATGACAGTTGGGCCGATCTGGGCACCTGGCGGCGGACGACTATATAAACATGCACAGAGACGGTGGCTCATGTCAGTTGGGCCGATTCGGGCACCTGGCGGCGGTCGAATATATAAACATGCACAGAGACGGTGGCTGATGACAGTTGGGCCGATCTGGGCACCTGGCGGCGGTCGACTATATAAACATGCACAGAGACTGAGGCTCATGACAGTTGGGCCGATCTGTGCACCTGGCGGCGGTCGATTATATAAACATGCATGGAGACTGAGGCTCATGACAGTGGGGCCGATCTGGGCACCTGGCGACGGTCGACTATATAGACATGCATGGAGACTGAGGCTCATGACAGTTGGGCCGATCTGGGCACCTGGCGGCGGTCGACTATATAAACATGCATGGAGACTGAGGCTGATGACAGTTGGGCCGATCTGGGCACCTGGCGGCGGTCGACTATATAAACATGCACAGAGACTGAGGCTCATGACAGTTGGGCCGATCTGGGCACCTGGCGACGGTCGACTATATAAACATGCATGGAGACTGAGGCTCATGACAGTGGGGCCGATCTGGGCTCCTGGCGACGGTCGACTATATAAACATGCATGGAGACTGATGCTCATGACAGTGGGGCCGATCTGGGCACCTGGCAGCGGTCAACTATATAAACATGCACAGAGACGGTGGCTGATGACAGTTGGGCCGATCTGGGCACCTGGCGGCGGTCGACTATATAAACATGCACAGAGACTGAGGCTCATGACAGTTGGGCCGATCAGGGCACCTGGCGGCGGTCGACTATATAAACATGCACAGAGACGGTGGCTCATGTCAGTTGGGCCGAGCTGTGCACCTGGCGGCGGTCGACTATATAAACATGCATGTATACTGAGGCTCATGACAGTTGTCCCGATCTGGGCACCTGGCGGCGGTCGACTATATAAACATGCATGTAGACTGAGGGTCATGTCAGTTGGGCCGATCTGGGCACCTGGCGGCGGTCGATTATATAAACATGCATGGAGACTGAGGCTCATGACAGTGGGGCAGATCTGGTCAACTGGCGGCGGTCGACTATATAAACATGAATGTAGACTGAAGCTCATGTCAGTTGGGCCGATCTGGGCACCTGGCGGCGGTCGACTATATAAACATGCATGTAGACTGAGGCTCATGACAGTTATGCCGATCTGGGCACCTGGCGGCGGTCGACTATATAAACATGCACAGAGACGGTGGCTCATGTCAGTTGGGCCGAGCTGTGCCCCTGGCGGCGGTCGACTATATAAACATGCATGTAGACTGAGGCTCATGACAGTTGGGCCGATCTGGGCACCTGGCGGCGGTCGACTATATAAACATGCATGTAGACTGAGGCTCATGACAGTTGGGCCGATCTGGGCACCTGGCGGCGGTCGATTATATAAACATGCATGTAGACTGAGGCTCATGACAGTTGGGCCGATCTGGGCACCTGGCGGCGGTCGACTATATAAACATGCATGTAGACTGATGCTCATGACAGTTGGGCCGATCTGGGCACCTGGCGGCGATCGAATATATAAACATGCATGTAGACTGAGGCTCATGACAGTTAGGCCGATCTGGGCACCTGGAGGCGGTCGACTATATAAACATGCATGTAGACTGAGGCTCATGACAGTTGGGCCGATCTGGGCACCTGGCGGCGGTCGACTATATAAACATGCACAGAGACGGTGGCTCATGACAGTTGGGCCGATCTGGGCACCTGGCGGCGATCGAATATATAAACATGCATGTAGACTGAGGCTCATGACAGTTGGGCCGATCTGGGCACCTGGCGGCGGTCGACTATATAAACATGCATGGAGACTGAGGCTCATGACAGTTGGGCCGATCTGGGCACCTGGCGGCGGTCGACTATATAAACATGCATGGAGACTGAGGCTGATGACAGTTGGGCCGATCTGGGCACCTGGCGGCGGTCGACTATATAAACATGCACAGAGACTGAGGCTCATGACAGTTGGGCCGATCTGGGCACCTGGCGGCAGTCGACTATATAAACATGCACAGAGACGGTGGCTCATGTCAGTTGGGCCGAGCTGTGCACCTGGCGGCGGTCGACTATATAAACATGCATGTAGACTGAGGCTCATGACAGTTGGGCCGATCTTGGCACCTGGCGGCGGTCGACTATATAAACATGCATGTAAACTGAGGCTCATGACAGTTGGGCCGATCTGGGCACCTGGCGGCGGTCGACTATATAAACATGCATGTAGACTGAGGCTCATGACAGTTGGGCCGATCTGGGCACCTGGCGGCAATCGAATGTATAAACATGCATGTAGACTGAAGCTCATGACAGTTGGGCCGATCTGGGCACCTGTAGGCGGTCGACTATATAAACATGCATGTAGACTGAGGCTCATGACAGTTGGGCCGATCTGGGCACCTGGCGGCGGTCGACTATATAAACATGCACAGAGACGGTGGCTCATGACAGTTGGGCCGATCTGGGCACCTGGCGGCGGTCGACTATATAAACATGCATGTAGACTGAGGCTCATGTCAGTTGGGCCGATCTGGGCACCTGGCGGCGGTCGACTATATAAACATGCATGTAGACGGTGGCTCTTGTCAGTTGGGCCGAGCTGTGCACCTGGCGGCGGACGACTATATAAACATGCACAGAAACGGTGGCTGATGACAGTTGGGCCGATCTGGGCACCTGGCGGCGGTCGACTATATAAACATGCACAGAGACGGTGGCTCATGACAGTTGGACCGATCTGGGCACCTGGCGGCGGTCGACTATATAAACATGCACAGAGACGGTGGCTCATGACAGTTTGGCCGATCTGGGCACCTGGCGGCGGTCTACTATATAAACATGCATGTAGACTGAGGCTCATGTCAGTTTGGCCGATCTGGGCACCTGGCGGCGGTCGACTATATAAACATGCATGTAGACGGTGGCTCATGTCAGTTGGGCCGAGCTGTGCACCTGGCGGCGGACGACTATATAAACATGCACAGAGACGGTGGCTCATGACAGTTGGGCCGATCTGGGCACCTGGCGGCGGTCGACTATATAAACATGCACAGAGACGGTGGATCATGACAGTTGGGCCGATCTGGGAACCTGGCGGCGGTCTACTATATAAACATGCATGTAGACTGAGGCTCATGACAGTTGGGCCGACCTGTGCACCTGGCGGCGGACGACTATATAAACATGCACAGAGACAGTGGCTGATGACAGTTGGGCCGATCTGGGCACCTGGCGGCGGTCGATTATATAAACATGCATGGAGACTGAGGCTCATGACAGTGGGGCCGATCTGGGCACCTGGCGACGGTCGACTATATAAACATGCACAGAGACGGTGGCTCATGTCAGTTGGGCCGATTCGGGCACCTGGCGGCGGTCGACTATATAAACATGCACAGAGACGGTGGCTGATGACAGTTGGGCCGATCTGGGCACCTGGCGGCGGTCGATTATATAAACATGCATGGAGACTGAGGCTCATGACAGTGGGGCCGATCTGGGCACCTGGCGACGGTCGACTATATAAACATGCAAGGAGACTGAGGCTCATGACAGTTGGGCCGATCTGGGCACCTGGCGGCGGTCGACTATATAAACATGCATGGAGACTGAGGCTGATGACAGTTGGGCCGATCTTTGCACCTGGCGGCGGTCGACTATATAAACATGCACAGAGACTGATGCTCATGACAGTTGGGCCGATCTGGGCACCTGGCGGCGGACGACTATATAAACATGCACAGAGACGGTGGCTCATGTCAGTTGGGCCGATTCGGGCACCTGGCGGCGGTCGAATATATAAACATGCACAGAGACGGTGGCTGATGACAGTTGGGCCGATCTGGGCACCTGGCGGCGGTCGACTATATAAACATGCACAGAGACTGAGGCTCATGACAGTTGGGCCGATCTGTGCACCTGGCGGCGGTCGATTATATAAACATGCATGGAGACTGAGGCTCATGACAGTGGGGCCGATCTGGGCACCTGGCGACGGTCGACTATATAAACATGCATGGAGACTGAGGCTCATGACAGTTGGGCCGATCTGGGCACCTGGCGGCGGTCGACTATATAAACATGCATGGAGACTGAGGCTGATGACAGTTGGGCCGATCTGGGCACCTGGCGGCGGTCGACTATATAAACATGCACAGAGACTGAGGCTCATGACAGTTGGGCCGATCTGGGCACCTGGCGGCGGTCGACTATATAAACATGCATGGAGACTGAGGCTCATGACAGTGGGGCCGAACTGGGCTCCTGGCGACGGTCGACTATATAAACATGCATGGAGACTGATGCTCATGACAGTGGGGCCGATCTGGGCACCTGGCAGCGGTCAACTATATAAACATGCACAGAGACGGTGGCTGATGACAGTTGGGCCGATCTGGGCACCTGGCGTCGGTCGACTATATAAACATGCACAGAGACTGAGGCTCATGACAGTTGGGCCGATCTGGGCACCTGGCGGCGGTCGACTATATAAACATGTACAGAGACGGTGGCTCATGTCAGTTGGGCCGAGCTGTGCACCTGGCGGCGGTCGACTATATAAACATGCATGTATACTGAGGCTCATGACAGTTGGGCCGATCTGGGCACCTGGCGGCGGTCGACTATATAAACATGCATGTAGACTGAGGCTCATGTCAGTTGGGCCGATCTGGGCACCTGGCGGCGGTCGATTATATAAACATGCATGGAGACTGAGGCTCATGACAGTGGGGCCGATCTGGTCACCTGGCGGCGGTCGACTATATAAACATGCATGTAGACTGAGGCTCATGTCAGTTGGGCCGATCTGGGCACCTGGCGGCGGTCGACTATATAAACATGCATGTAGACTGAGGCTCATGACAGTTATGCCGATCTGGGCACCTGGCGGCGGTCGACTATATAAACATGCACAGAGACGGTGGCTCATGTCAGTTGGGCCGAGCTGTGCACCTGGCGGCGGTCGACTATATAAACATGCATGTAGACTGAGGCTCATGACAGTTGGGCCGATCTGGGCACCTGGCGGCGGTCGACTATATAAACATGCATGTAGACTGAGGCTCATGACAGTTGGGCCGATCTGGGCACCTGGCGGCGGTCGATTATATAAACATGCATGTAGACTGAGGCTCATGACAGTTTGGCCGATCTGGGCACCTGGCGGCGGTCGACTATATAAACATGCATGTAGACTGATGCTCATGACAGTTGGGCCGATCTGGGCACCTGGCGGCGATCGAATATATAAACATGCATGTAGACTGAGGCTCATGACAGTTAGGCCGATCTGGGCACCTGGAGGCGGTCGACTATATAAACATGCATGTAGACTGAGGCTCATGACAGTTGGGCCGATCTGGGCACCTGGCGGCGGACGACTATATAAACATGCACAGAGACAGTGGCTGATGACAGTTGGGCCGATCTGGGCACCTGGCGGCGGTCGATTATATAAACATGCATGGAGACTGAGGCTCATGACAGTGGGGCCGATCTGGGCACCTGGCGACGGTCGACTATATAAACATGCACAGAGACGGTGGCTCATGTCAGTTGGGCCGATTCGGGCACCTGGCGGCGGTCGACTATATAAACATGCACAGAGACGGCGGCTCATGTCAGTTGGGCCGAGCTGTGCACCTGGCGGCGGACGACTATATAAACATGCACAGAGACGGTGGCTCATGACAGTTGGGCCGATCTGGGCACCTGGCGGCGATCGACTATATAAACATGCACAGAGACGGTGGATCATGACAGTTGGGCCGATCTGGGAACCTGGCGGCGGTCTACTATATAAACATGCATGTAGACTGAGGCTCATGACAGTTGGGCCGACCTGTGCACCTGGCGGCGGACGATTATATAAACATGCACAGAGACAGTGGCTGATGACAGTTGGGCCGATCTGGGCACCTGGCGGCGGTCGATTATATAAACATGCATGGAGACTGAGGCTCATGACAGTGGGGCCGATCTGGGCACCTGGCGACGGTCGACTATATAAACATGCGCAGAGACGGTGGCTCATGTCAGTTGGGCCGATTCGGGCACCTGGCGGCGGTCGACTATATAAACATGCACAGAGACGGTGGCTGATGACAGTTGGGCCGATCTGGGCACCTGGCGGCGGTCGATTATATAAACATGCATGGAGACTGAGGCTCATGACAGTGGGGCCGATCTGGGCACCTGGCGACGGTCGACTATATAAACATGCAAGGAGACTGAGGCTCATGACAGTTGGGCCGATCTGGGCACCTGGCGGCGGTCGACTATATAAACATGCATGGAGACTGAGGCTGATGACAGTTGGGCCGATCTGGGCACCTGGCGGCGGTCGACTATATAAACATGCACAGAGACTGATGCTCATGACAGTTGGGCCGATCTGGGCACCTGGCGGCGGACGACTATATAAACATGCACAGAGACGGTGGCTCATGTCAGTTGGGCCGATTCGGGCACCTGGCGGCGGTCGAATATATAAACATGCACAGAGACGGTGGCTGATGACAGTTGGGCCGATCTGGGCACCTGGCGGCGGTCGACTATATAAACATGCACAGAGACTGAGGCTCATGACAGTTGGGCCGATCTGTGCACCTGGCGGCGGTCGATTATATAAACATGCATGGAGACTGAGGCTCATGACAGTGGGGCCGATCTGGGCACCTGGCGACGGTCGACTATATAAACATGCATGGAGACTGAGGCTCATGACAGTTGGGCCGATCTGGGCACCTGGCGGCGGTCGACTATATAAACATGCATGGAGACTGAGGCTGATGACAGTTGGGCCGATCTGGGCAGCTGGCGGCGGTCGACTATATAAACATGCATGGAGACTGAGGCTCATGACAGTGGGGCCGATCTGGGCTCCTGGCGACGGTCGACTATATAAACATGCATGGAGACTGATGCTCATGACAGTGGGGCCGATCTGGGCACCTGGCAGCGGTCAACTATATAAACATGCACAGAGACGGTGGCTGATGACAGTTGGGCCGATCTGGGCACCTGGCGTCGGTCGACTATATAAACATGCACAGAGACTGAGGCTCATGACAGTTGGGCCGATCTGGGCACCTGGCGGCGGTCGACTATATAAACATGCACAGAGACGGTGGCTCATGTCAGTTGGGCCGAGCTGTGCACCTGGCGGCGGTCGACTATATAAACATGCATGTATACTGAGGCTCATGACAGTTGGGCCGATCTGGGCACCTGGCGGCGGTCGACTATATAAACATGCATGTAGACTGAGGCTCATGTCAGTTGGGCCGATCTGGGCACCTGGCGGCGGTCGATTATATAAACATGCATGGAGACTGAGGCTCATGACAGTGGGGCCGATCTGGTCACCTGGCGGCGGTCGACTATATAAACATGCATGTAGACTGAGGCTCATGTCAGTTGGGCCGATCTGGGCACCTGGCGGCGGTCGACTATATAAACATGCATGTAGACTGAGGCTCATGACAGTTATGCCGATCTGGGCACCTGGCGGCGGTCGACTATATAAACATGCACAGAGACGGTGGCTCATGTCAGTTGGGCCGAGCTGTGCACCTGGCGGCGGTCGACTATATAAACATGCATGTAGACTGAGGCTCATGACAGTTGGGCCGATCTGGGCACCTGGCGGCGGTCGACTATATAAACATGCATGTAGACTGAGGCTCATGACAGTTGGGCCGATCTGGGCACCTGGCGGCGGTCGATTATATAAACATGCATGTAGACTGAGGCTCATGACAGTTTGGCCGATCTGGGCACCTGGCGGCGGTCGACTATATAAACATGCATGTAGACTGATGCTCATGACAGTTGGGCCGATCTGGGCACCTGGCGGCGATCGAATATATAAACATGCATGTAGACTGAGGCTCATGACAGTTAGGCCGATCTGGGCACCTGGAGGCGGTCGACTATATAAACATGCATGTAGACTGAGGCTCATGACAGTTGGGCCGATCTGGGCACCTGGCGGCGGTCGACTATATAAACATGCACAGAGACGGTGGCTCATGACAGTTGGGCCGATCTGGGCACCTGGCGGCGATCGAATATATAAACATGCATGTAGACTGAGGCTCATGACAGTTTGGCCGATCTGGGCACCTGGCGGCGGTCGACTATATAAACATGCATGTAGACTGAGGCTCATGACAGTTGGGCCGATCTGGGCACCTGGCGGCGGTCGACTATATAAACATGCATGTTGACTGAGGCTCATGACAGTTGGGCCGATCTGGGCATCTGGCGGCGGTCGACTATATAAACATGCATGTAGACTGAGGCTCATGACAGTTGGGCCGATCTGGGCACCTGGCGGCGGTCGACTATATAAACATGCACAGAGACTGTGGCTCATCAACCAAATCATGGTTGCTACACTATAGTCGCAGGGAAAGGCCAAGAGCACATGAAGTCAGAAGATTTGTATTTTGATAATCAGTGATTCGGATAATCAACAACTCGCATAGCATTTCGGATAATTGGTGTTATACTTCATATAAGTAGGAAAACTGAATTGTTATAATGATAAAGAGTGTAACTTTAATCCTCAATATAATAATTCTTATTTAAAAAAAAAAATTGTAATAAATTAAAGAAAACTACTGATATTTCTAACTTGCTACAGTCTTTATGCCACCATAATAACTTTTTGTATTAGTTTATCGTACATTGGTTTCTAATTCACTGACAACTAGCCAACTGTGAAACAAACAGATTCAATTAGGAACCTATTCATTAGGCCTATCGTGCCTTTATACCTTTAGAAACACTCACTTTGCGATAATTAGCCGTTATTACCCCTTTAATAGACTCTCCCTGCAAAGTTAGCCTCTAATGTACATGTTTCCAAGTAACGATACTGATCTTCCCTTCGATACGGGTATAAAACTAGTTCCCTTGATCAGCTTCTGGTAACTATAGATCGTACGTTTCTTATTTATATATTAAGCACAAAGATATTATAGTGGGTTGTAGTTAGAAAACTTACGAGCTCGCTTCTATTCAAAAACTAAACCCCTCATAGTCCAACGTTTATATCTCTACTATTAAATAAAGCGTTTCATATACATTTTCAGTTATGAATTAATTATCACTTTATGCAGATACGCGGTAAACCGTTGGTCTAAAACCTTTACCATGTATTGAAATCTAATAATATCTGATTGCGTGGGCAGTATGTAATATTTACGATTATTAACTATGAGTATCATTGGAATATTGAGAAATTCAAAACTGACTTCCTTGTGATAAAAATAAACTGATTTATCTTATCAAAATGTATATGTAACTATAGAAAATTTACAAATATAGTCTGTAACGATAAAGGAGGAAAAAAAGGCACATCTGTTAAGAATTTTGTCAATATTTTCATTTTAGTTTACTCATCCAAAGAACACAAATTCCCCGAGTGCATAAAGAATAAAAATACTATAATAAAATAATGAATAAACAGTAATATGTTGATGAGAGAAGACCTGAAGTCATGAAAACCTTGAATAAATGCCAGCCTCCATTAACCATAATGATGCCGGCCACTAATAAACAATGAAAACGGACCCGTATGCAACACTTTGATGTACTGATTGTCGTCACAACTCGGTGATTTCAAATTATACGACTCAAAAAATGTAAAAAAATTCTGTTTTTTAATGAGAGAAGATAAATGTTTGGATACATACAGGTTTCCTAATTATTATGGTGGATATTTACTTTGTACAAACAAGAATTACTTTCCTTTTTGTGTACGTTTGTAATTTCCTATTTTGTGCCTCAGAAATTTACATTTACTGTTCAAACAAGTTTTATTTTCAGTGCAGGGACATATTTTTGGTTTTATATCCTGATACTTTTTAGTTTAAAATTAATAATATAAATATATATAATTTATAAATAAATGGTAGTTTGGTGGAGCTAGGGGTCACCAGATATGGTCTAACACTCCTCAATGTTGATATTTATAACAACGTAGCATAACTGAATTTAGACCACACTGGAAGTAAAACGCGCTTGTTGCCACTCTTGTTTCTGCTTTTATCTACTTTTCTTTATAAAATTACAGTTGACCCACTCTGGCTCTAACCGCCTCCCACAATGCAATTAAAGTAAAAAACTAACACGTTTCGAAAACATATTAAATGATCACACACATTTTGAAGCCAACAACCTTTTCCATTATATGACACACAACTCAAACAACCCACACCATTCCACAGTCATAAATCCATTCCCGTTAAAGCCTTTACAACTAACCGATGCCGCCAGTAGAGGGTTAGCTTAGTAAAAGGAACGTATGTTTTGAAACGCGTCAGCAAGTAAGCAATTACGTATTCACTTAGTTGAGTATTTTTAAAATTAGTAAAATTAGAAAAACTTACTGTACTAACAGCTACATACTGAGCAATGGTTGACTATTGCGAACTTCTCCTAATGCACCAAACAAATTTACATGAAAGCGAAATATCCCGGAAATGTTACAGGCGTAAAATAGATGTACGTAAATAATTTAAACCTCTTGTTCGGAAGGTTCTATTGGCCCCTAGTAGCTTGAGAAAAGCAGTTGAAAGCAGTGAAACCATGGTTAGAATTCGACTCCCAGAGGAAGGCCGGTCACCAGTCCAGTTACAGCGAGGTCGAAATGTTCTTGCAGACTGGTGCCACGTCTTCTCGTACTGGTCTTGACGCTAGTCACCTGCACGGGAGTCACGAGTTAGAGGTTGGATCTGTGGGGGATATCCAAGACGAGGACTACGTAATGAAGGGTATAGCCCCGGGAGGTGGAACACCCAATGGGAAATTTTGAACATATTAATTTCAAGAAATGATTTTTCCGCTCTTTTGGCACTTAAAATATTATTTTTTATTCTTAGTTTTGGTGGAATGGAGTAAATTTGTTCTATAGGATGATATATTTCTGCTAAAAGTAATTGGTTTGGGGGCCACGTGCCTCTTGTGCCCCCTTGAGTGGATTAAAATGCTTGACATGGATTGAAATCTACGCATGGCATGAATTCTTCCAATTTTGCATCTACCTTTGTGGCTTAGAATCAAAAGCATACGTCTCAGATACCGGTGTAACTGATCTCCTCTTCGAAATTCTTAATAAGTACTTTAAGGTGTACGTCCTTCAGGACATCGTCAAGGCTGCGAGTAAAAGGTGTTCTTACATTAGGCTTTACAATGGGTGAAAAAATCCAACTCCATTCCTTAATATTGTTTCCAACTGATTAACATCCATCCGAGAATTAACATTGTTCTCCTAAGGTCCAGTCAGACAGCTGTTTTACTTTTAATTATAGAATACATGTATACTATAACCTAACCACTTTTTTAAATGTTTTAACTTTAGATCATATTATAATTACCCTACCTTTCTGTAGACACACCTTCAGGTTTCTAAATAATTAAACAGCCACATAAATTTAACGTTACCTACATTTACACATCTGACATCTAATTACTACAAATTGTACGTTCAAGTACAATATTATGACGCAGTGACAAAGATTGATTGCATAACTAATACTACAATTACTAAAACGGTGGACTCTTCAGGCCTTAGGTTTTTTAATACAATAAAGTTTAATAAGTACAGCGTTATATTGCTCTTTCTCTCGGGTCGCTATTACAGGATCTTCTATAAATTATAAAGTGGTGAAAACAACCTAGATTAAATTTTATAAAGACAAATAATTTAACTTGGTTCTGAATTTATAAGACGCTGTTTGATCTGACATCTAATTACTACAAATTGTACGTTCAAGTACAATATTATGACGCAGTGACAAAGATTGATTGCATAACTAATACTACAATTACTAAAACGGTGGACTCTTCAGGCCTTAGGTTTTTTAATACAATAAAGTTTAATAAGTACAGCGTTATATTGCTCTTTCTCTCGGGTCGCTATTACAGGATCTTCTATAAATTATAAAGTGGTGAAAACAACCTAGATTAAATTTTATAAAGACAAATAATTTAACTTGGTTCTGAATTTATAAGACGCTGTTTGCTGAATCTATTATAATAAAGATTGTGCATATTGTTTGCGCTCCTGGAGATCCTGAAATCGTTGTCCCTTTAATTGCTTCACTTCACTTTTACAAAATAATTAACTTACTTCCCTATTTTCTTTACTATCTGCCTAATTCATTCTTGGCACACTTTTAAACTTCTGCACTTAAATAACTAACAAATCACTTAACTCTTCTAAACAAATTTACCCCTTATAAAACATTGCTTACAACTTTGTCCCCCTCCCCAATACGTCTGCACTCTTCGACGTTCCCCAAAAACACGCGCGTGTGTGTGTGTGTGTTATAACGAAATTCATTAAGTTAAGAAAACTGTTGGTTAAATATTTGAACTTGTGAGATCGTAGTACACGGTCGCTACCTAGCAAGGGGTAGTCTATTGTTATATCTTTCGGCCAAAAACTGTTACTGCAAGCATCTGGTGAGCCATAAATATTAATAAACGTCGAAATGTTTCATTGTATGTAAACCAATACGTGACTCGATCATCGGAATGGCGCTTTACTTGGGCATCGAGGAACCATGCAGATTTATAGCGACAAATCTCTCCAGCCAAACACCTGCTCTTGGGAAAGGTCGAGAAATTCCCACCCAAGTCAAGTGAAAGCGAAGATGAATGTCATTCTGATAGGTTGGAACAGATGCGAGCGCCATAGGAAAGTCAATCAAATTGAAGAGGTGATGAAACTCGTACGGGAACGATCCAGAACAAAACACGAAAGGCAGTCAATTTTCAGGAAAGAAAAATATTCTTAAATGAATTTGTGTGAATAAGTGAAGTGAAACAAGATACTACGCAAGCCATTAGATTCAAGTTCTATAGGTATAAATTTATTTTAAATATAAAGCCAACTTTTTAAAGTCAAAATATTCAGACCTTCATAAACTTGTATTAATTCTTTAAAGAGTAATAATTCATTCAAATATAAAATTTATCAAACTAGGTGCAGTAACCCATACACGCCTTGAGATAGTTAAGGACAATTTAAATAGAATTGTTAATTTAATTATAATTATAAGAGTCTTGATGCCTACTGGTAAGAGTAGAGTTAGTAAAAACTAATCTTATGTAACTACCTATAAATGCTAACATTTGAAGTCAGGATATAAAATAAATCAGTAATTGTAAAAGCTAGTAGCTGCGTTATTAATTGATTTCTTAAATGTCAAATAATATCCTGAAAGACGATTAGAGAAGGTATTTTATGTAATAACATATATATATATATATATATATATATATATATATATATATATATATATATATATATTAAAAATATTTCATAAACAAGAATACTTTTAATGAATATATTTATTCAAAGCTTTTCGCCGATAAAATAGTATCAGCATTTTCCTAAAGATGCTTATACTATTTTATCGGCGAAAAGCTTTGAATAAATATATTCATTAAAAGTATTCTTGTTTATGAAATATTTTTAATTTATTAACTATATTACAAGAAAACATATCACCATATTTAATATATATATATATATATATATATATATATGCCTATTCCCTATATTGTAAGGAATGTGAAATGGACCCATCAAATACTGTTTTTGGTATACAAGCAACCTTTAACACTTATTTAAATATAAAAATTACAAATTAAAACGCTCAGACAGTACGATTTGAATGTAAACAAAGAAATGAAAATATACTGCTACAACTACCAATAAATAAAATAAAAATACACCACCTATAAACTAAAGAGATCCGATTGTAAATTTATGTTCACTGATTCGTAGAAACGTTTTTATTATATATTTTTTGTAACCGACGACATTGTAAAGTCATTAAGGCTCTTATCTTCCTAATAAATGAAAAATATGAAGTAGGGTCTGAGTTTGCAAGGCTTTATGTTGGAACAAGACTTGCGCCCATTACGTGCCGATTAACGTAGCTTTTACAAGTTAGGGTTGAATATCTAAAGATTATCCTCTAAGACACTGTTGCCAACATTTACATACTTAAAATTACGACTGCGTCGTAGATAATTTCATCCGTTCTATACCTCTGGGTGACCTGCAGATTCTACATAGTTCATTCGTTGACTTCGCGGGTATTTTACGTTTTCTTTCTTTCTGGTAAGTAATGTTTAATGCCATTCAACACTTACACAAAAACATAAAATAATAGCGTTTAGATATTAATGAAATTTAGTATTATATGTCGAATGTGTATTTCTATTGGGTTCATTCGTTTTTCCTTAGTTACTTTATACTAACATATTGATTAATTTTATGTGTTGTGTAACTTTTAATTTCATGCATAAGCCAAAGTTCTAAGGAACTGGTAAGCCACTTTCATTGAAGGATTTTGCGTATCTTTACGGCTACAGGCACAAGTAACGGCATTCAAAATGAGATAAGAGACAAGTTTCCTATTCCTAGAATATTCGCGTTTCTTTATAAATATAATGAGATATAAACAGGTTTTTATATCAAGATAATAACTTATACTGTTTCTAAACACACTCAAGAACACGCACAAGCTTACACACACTGCCCTGGCCGAACCTTGCACCCACCCAGGGAGAGAGTGAACCTGAATTGCCGCTTCAGTCCATAGCAGCTGTTTCATTTTTAAACTTTTAAAATATTTTATAGAAATTTTGTTTAAGTGCAAAATGTTCCACTTTGAGACTGTTTTGGCCGTCTGAACACACACACACACACACACATAAATATATTTATTTTATTTTTCAATTATTACAATATTACTATTTACATTTTAAAAATTAACACTATAAACATTTCTAATTATTTGGGATTTTACAATTTTTAGAATTTGTAATAAGCTTGTATAATTTAAAATTTGTCAAAACGTAATTACGAAACATCAAAAATAACTCTAATCTCATAATATATTTTTGAATATATGTTTGAAATATATATAAAGTATACGTGTTTCGAAGGAAAACCTGTCCTCCTCAGTGTTTAGTCGCAGTCAGTGTTGAAGGCTACAATGAATATTATTATAATCTTTTTCATTGATAATTTTTGCATTATTTTGTATTTTACGTTGTTTATATACTCATTATCAATAACATTTTACAAATGTACAATTTACATTAGAAATAAATAGTTTAAAATATTTGATGCCTTGGTTGAGACTGGATTACAATACATCATAATATTTTAAATAAAGAAACATTTTTATTTATACCTTTGTTGTAGATCTAAATTTTTAATGTGATGAATTTGTATTTGTTCCGTTTTTATTGTGTACACATAAGTATTACCTGGTAATATAAGGGTTTTGTATTATTGTTTACTTCAATGAACATAATTACTCTAGTTTTAGCTTAGCTATTGTGAGGCGTGTAATGTGCATTAAGGGGTTTTGCTATTAAATCATATTGTACGCACAAGTGTTTTTGAACTAAGACATTATATTGTAAAATATTATTTCACAATTAGTTGTTGCATAGCAACTATCGACAGACTTGTAATTTCATTTTGATCCTCTGAAACCTGACTAGTATTTTTGTTTCACTTAAAACAAAATGTATACACGGAAATTATTTTTTCAGATACGATCTTATATCCGAATTTCATGTTTTTTACTTAATTACTAGATTTTGTAGGTCAGTAATGTCAAGAGAAGGAGGGGCTCTGGTGGCCCCCGAGGCTATACACCTTCTGTCCCGTAACAATGGCTGAGTGTAGAAGCAAGGCTTTTGGTAATCGGCTTCAGAAGGGGCATTAGTAAGTAGAAGCGTTTTTTGGGGGGCAGGGAGGGTAAAATTTATTTAATTCCATAGGGGCATGACTGACTGATTTAGATATATAAATAGGTAGAACTCACAGCTAGCAAGACGCTAACTAGAGTGGATTACCACTTGACCTAATCAATACGAACATTGAACCTAAAGCTAATAAACTTGCATAAGAACTACATATAAAGGAGCTTATGCTACAACCTAGCCTTGTTTATAAGGGAAGGTGTGAGAAAGAAAGGAAAGGACGAAGATGTTTTGGAGGTTCCAGGTGTACCTTGGGACGTGGCCTAAGGAAAGGAGGGGGCCCAGTTGAACTACTGAAAAACAAGGATGCGTTGATATACTGAACTTTTGGTCTTGCCCAAGACTTTGGATAGGGAACGTATGAATTCCGCAAGGGTAGGATATGTAAAGGAATTGCAAATGGCGTTATCGAAGAGAAACCAGGGAGAATCGGATTGGTTCTCAGGAATTTTGACCGGAACGATTGGAGATGTTTCCCGGACGTCCTAGTATATATAAACTGTACTAGATTTGACTACATTGTATATTATAAAACTAGTTATGATTTTGTCTACGAGGTTGTGCTCCAAGAACGTTAAGCAATGTTCTACATTAGGAGACATTCATCCCAGACTCGACAACACCAATCCTCAGGTATGGTGTTTCTAAAGTTTATGACAATGCAAGTGCTTAAAGTGTAAAGGCTATTCATAGCCTAGACACACAGATTGGACTGTAATAGGATTGCCACTGGTTGTACTCGCATTATCAGCAGTATCAGGGGCCTATTTACAGAGTCATCTAACCGCCGCGTTACCTTTAGAACCAAACTACCACCAACTAACAGAGTTACTCGAAAAACAAACTTGTGAGGGTTGTTAAAAACTGACAAACTCTACAAAATAGTGATCTAAAGCTTAACTCTATCTACTTAAAGGTTTATATTTAAACTACCGAGTATAATGCTCTATCATATCTATTCAACGAAAATCACTTGTAAATTGTCAAAAGTAAAATACTTGAATTTATGTTTACTAAAATACAAAACTTTTTTTTCAGTATTAGACCGATTTTTTTCATTTAACCAGAATTTCAGTAATATTTCCAGTTAATATACGTTTGATCAATGTGAAAAATAAAGAATTTTTCTTCTTATCGTTAATAAAGTAGGCTATGTCATTGCATTTATTCAACAAACAACTTATAGAGGCTTTTAAACCCGATATAGATACGGCTTTGTGTACTTTAAAATTCTTAAAATACTTTTAAACTTTGTATTTCAACGATTAAATCATATAGTAAATTATCAAAAGTTAAGTTTGGATAAGAAGATTAATATATAAAGTCTTAAGTTTCTATAAAATACGTTAACAAACTCATTTTTTTTGTTAGCTCCAAGAATGGCGTTATTCCAGCTTCTGGTGGCCTTGTGTTTGTTCTGTAGTGTTTACACAGAAAAATGTAAAACTCCGGAGCCTATTAACAATTTCTCCCTTGAAAGGGTGAGTATTTTAATTGCTTAAAATCTGTAAATGTAATTCACACTAATTTTCTCGTAATTACACTGAATAAATTACATAAACTTCTGATTTGCAACTCGTTTAGTAAGTTGTTTGATTTATTTACAAAATTAATGTTACACGAAACTTCATGTTCTTGTAACAGGTTGTTACTCACAACTCAAGAATCGGTTATATTCTTCATTTGAGGATATCTAATCACTAAGGTAAAATAAACGAAATAAAAATTTATTTAGAATTTCTGTAATATTTTATAGCTTCCTGCGAGTGACGTGATGGCACAAATTATTTCTGCAACACTTTATGTTTTTCTCAGTCGTTACGTAACTCGGTCACTCGTGTCTAGTATTAAATATTTTACGATTTGCCCTTTTATTGAAGTTTTCAGGATTCTGGTATGCTGCAGCCTTTGACGCGCTGACACCTTTTTACAGCGAGTTTTATAAAAACGTCACGTGCACTGCTTTGACTTTACACATTGGCCTTGGAAGTTACAAAAGGGGCAGATGGGATGTGGACGCGCGATCAAGGTTTGTTTGCATTTTAAATAACATAAAAATTCTATTTTATTGTTCAAGAAATTAACATTACCGAATTACATAATTTACCTGATCTACACAAGCGTGTGGATTATTAAATAACATAAACAAATAGTAGGCCAACTAATAAAAAAAATATTACGAAACGTAATAAATAAATATTACGAAACGTAATAAACAAATAATAGGGAATATAATAAATGATATAAGGAAATGTAGTAGACAAATAACAAATAATGTATGAAACAAACCTCAAGGAATGTAATAAACATAATAAATAAAGGAATAATATTTTGTTAAAATAACGCACAAAATAATAATATAAAACATAACAAACAAATGAAAACTCAAAACTTAAAAATATGCTAAACAGAAATTTTAAAAATAATTTAGGACTATTAGGAAACGATAAATAAATAATAAGAAAAACAACTACTAAGAAATATTTTCTTAAAACTTATTACGAAACAAAATAAACCCATGCATTATGAGAATCATAATAAGCATATATTAAAAATATATTAAACAAACAATTAGAAACATAATAAACAAAGAATTATAAATATAATAAACAGATACTATAAACTATAACAAAATAAATACGAACTAAAATTATGAACAATATAAGATACATAATAAAGAAATAATAACGAAAAAAATTGTACTTGCAGACATAATAAACATATAAAACCCAAAACGTAAAAATAGAATAAACGACTAATTTAAAAATAATAATTTTAAAAATATAGGAAACAATAAATAAATATTAAGAAACATATTTTTAAATATATTACGAAACATAACAAACGAAAGTATTAAAATAATTTTAATGAGCATTATAATTATAATAGCCTATTAGAAATATATTATATAAACAATAACAGACATGATAAACAAATAATAAGAAATGTATTAAACAAATATTAGGCCCGATTAGATGGTAACACTAGTTTGTAACTTCTTGTTTTGCTAAATTGTAATTTTGTAATAAGACCCTCTGATGATGATGATGACATGGTCATCGAAATGTACATAATGATTTAATTTTAAGTAACTTGCTTTGTTTCTTATTTTTGATTACTTTGTGGTATTGGGGTTCTTTCCAATATTTTCATTGTAATATATTGTACCATTGTGCTCTTGTTATTGTAAAAATATTAGAAAATATAATAAATAAATAGGGACAAACATTATAAACAAATAATAAGAAGTATAATGAAATAAAATATGTTTTTCAGGCCAGCATTGGGATCTGATTTGGGAGGATCATTTTATTTACCGGATTCTCAGAAAGGCTTAATTAAATTATTTTGTGAGTATTATTAATAATATAGACACGGCGCATAGCTTTATAATGATGATATTATAAATCCTGTTTAGTTGTTAATAGAGCACAGATGATTTAGCAAAAGTTATTTCCAGACAAATATTTAATGTATTGTGTAAGATAACACAAATTTAATATTAAGGTTATAGATGTATATAGAAGATGTATACGAATTGTACTACTTTAAACTGTTGCCATGGTTATCACAATAACATAATGACCTCAGCAGGAATGTATTTATAAAATGTTGTTATATTACTTGTTTTGTTTTCTTTTCTTTATTAATATTCTGTGAATTTTCTGCAGACGATGTTCGTAACGTCACGTATGACTTCACTGTAATGTGCACCGACTATACATCGTATTATGCCGCCTACACCTGTGCTCAAGTTAACAGTGATATTCAAGGTAATATACACACTGTTAAATGTTCGAATAAAAAGTTCATCATAAAAGAACTAATTTTCCACTGAGCAGTTTGTGACGTAATCTTGCGAATTACACCTGCGCAGATATTGCTTTTTTCCTGTGCAGATATTGCTGTTTCCCGCGCAGATATTGCTGTTTCCCGCGCCGAAATTGCTGTTTCCTTCTTAGATATTGCTCTTTCCTGGGAGGATATTGCTGTTTCCCGCGCAAATATAGCTGTTTCCTGTGCGGATGTTGCTGTTTCCTTCGTAGATAATGCTGTTTCCTGTGAAGATATTGCTGTTTCCCGCGCAGATATAGTTGTTTCCTGCGTAGATATTGCTGTTTCCTGTGCGAATATTGCTGTATCCCGCGCAGATATTGCTGTTTCCTGCGTAGATATTGCGGTTTCCCGCGCAGATATTGCTGTTTCCCGTCCATATATCGCTGTTTCCCGCGCATATATTGCTGTTTTCTGTTCGGATATTGCGGTTTCCCGCGAAGATATTGCTGTTTCCCGCGCAGATATAGCTGTTTCCCCGCAGATATTGCTGTTTTCTACGTAGATATTGCTGTTTCCTGTGCTTATACTGCGGTTTCCTCTGCAGATATTGCTGTTTCCTGCGCAGATATTACTGTTTCCTGCTCGGATATTACTGTTTTCTACGCAAATATAGCTTTTTCTTGCGCGGATATGGCGTTTTCCTGCGCAGATATTGCTGACAGTTGCTCATACTTCTCTAACACTGATTCAGGCAATGTCGCATGTGTCGATTATTTACAAACGCTCAAGGGAATTGCTAATAAATATGTCATAAGGTTCCCATCTAAGATGAAATTTTAAAGTAAAACATTTACAAATAACATTTTTTTAAATAATTTAAAAACCCAACAGTTTTTAATTTGTACTGTTAGAACCTCACAAACGTTTAAGGTTAAAAGGAAATTTTGTAGATAATAGGTGATGCGCGCGTCTGGTATCTGATTAGGCAAGTTGAAAAATAATAGAAGTAGGAGAGAATATGCTATGGAAGTAAACCACGCCTTATACCACGACAACCACCTTAAACCACACCGGTTAAACGACGACAATGTCACCGGCTCACGAGAAGAGCCCTAGTGTAAAAATGAGTCACGTTGGGTTTTCAGTTCTGAGCATGCGTTGTCAATGTATTCCTAACCTAAAAACATAACCTAACGGTTTGGTAAATTTTTGGAAGTTATATTTTAATAAGTAATATAAGTATTTACAGATAGTTTAATGTACTAATTATAATAAGAAAGCGTTTACAAAAGAAATTATATATGATCCTATTTCTGCATTGTAATTTTCTGTAAGTCTGACGTTTTTTGTTAGAAAATGTTTTTGGGAATGCTTTATCGTTTTTACCTGACACGTGCGCCGATGACAGTATCTGTAGGTATACAGACGTTTCGAAGGTAGAAGTAAACACAAAAATCTGGGTAGTTAACTGAAACAACATAAATACAATGCGTATATATTTAAAACTTTTAGCAAGTGTAATTCTACAGAAAAAGTCTCGATATTGATTTTTTTAATTTTACAAACAATTGACATTTTGTGGACAACGTCATAACGCTTGCTTTATTCTAAATAAAATGGACGTAAATTGTAACCACTGATTAAATTTACTACTCTAGAAATGAAACTATTTTGTCTTTTTTTTTTAAATTTAAACTTGATTACAAAAAGAACGTATTCTCGAAGGAATTTATTTATAAGAAAATCTTTACAGCCAAGAGTTGATGAGTTTAAAACTAATTAGATTAAGCGTGCTGGAAATCTCAAACCAGATTGTAAGCTTCCAATAAAGTTAGGCAAGACTTATTTTTGCATCATTTCAAAATATTCTGAACTAGGTTAAGCATGGCCAAATTTAGACTAAATGGAAGCCATAAATACACGCTTTATTATAAAGCTACTTGCAATATTAATATGAACAACATAGAATATAAATTAATGTACTGTATGTACAAATTTTATTAGTATGTTCTATTTTAGGTTTTTATTCATTAAAATTGATTTACAATAACTTATGCACAGTTTAATTTATATTCAGAGTATAGCGCCTAAGTGGTCTATTTTATAGTGCATTTTGATACTAAATTAAAGTGTCTGAGTTCGATTCCCAGAGTCACCTACGAGTTTCAGTGTGCTTTTTCATCCAATATTACTTCTTTCCCTGAGAAATGATGAACCTAGGGTCACACTTGGCGTAGTAATGCACGCCTGAAGCTAATGCTGGCTATACCTTCCTCGAGTACCGCATGACACAAGTACCGCATGACACAAGTACTGCATGACACAAATAACGCATGACACAAGTATCGCAAGACACAAGTACGGCATGACACACGTACCGCATGACACAAGTACCGCATGACACAAGTACTGCATGACACAAGTAACGCATGACACAAGTAACGCATGACACAAGTACCGCATGACACAAGTACCGCATGACACAAGTAACGCATGACACAAGTATCGCATGACACAAGAACGGCATGACACCAGTACCGCAAGGCACAAGTACCGCATGACACAAGTACTGCATGACACAAGTGACGCATGGCACAAGTACCGCATGACACAAGTAACGCATGACATAAGTACCACATGACACAAGTACCGCATGACACAAGTACCGCATGACACAAGTACCGCATCACACAAGTACCGCATCACACAAGTCCCGCATGACACAATTACCGCATGACACAAGTACCACATGACACAAGTACCGTATGGCACAAGTACCGTATGACACAAGTACTGCATGACACAAGTACCGCATGACACAAGTATCGCATGACACAAGTACCGCATGACACAGGTACCGCATGACACAAGTACCACATGACACAAGTACCGCATCACACAAGTACCGCATGACACAAGTACCGCATGACACAAGTACCGCATCACACAAGTACCGCATCACACAGGTACCCCATGACACAAGTACCGCATGACACAAGTACCGCATGACACAAGTACCGCATGACACAAGTACCGTATGGCACAAGTACCGTATGACATAATTACTGCATGACACAAGTACCGCATGACACAAGTATCGCATGACACAAGTACCGCATGACACAAGTACCACATGACACAAGTACCGCATCACACAAGTACCGCATGACACAAGTACTGCATGACATAAGTACCACATGACACAAGTACCGCATGACACAAGTACCGCATGACACAAGTACCGCATCACACAAGTACCGCATCACACAAGTACCGCATCACACAAGTACCGCATCACACAATTACCGCATGACACAAGTACCACATGACACAAGTACCGTATGGCCCAAGTACCGTATGACACAAGTACCGCATCACACAGGTACCGCACGACACAAGTACCGCATCACACAGGTACCGCATGACACAAGTACCGCATGACACAAGTACCGCATGACACAAGTACCGCATGACACAAGTACCGTATGGCACAAGTAACGTATGACATACGTACTGCATGACACAAGTGCTGCATGACACAAGTAACGCATGACACAAGTACCGCATGACACAAATACCGCATGACACAAGTAACGCATGACATAAGTTCCGCATGACACAAGTACCGCATGACACAATTACCGCATGACACAAGTACCACATGACACAAGTACCGTATGGCACAAGTACCGTATGACACAAGTACTGCATGACACAAGTACCGCATGACACAAGTATCGCATGACACAAGTACCGCATGACACAAGTACCGCATGACACAAGTACCACATGACACAAGTACCGCTTCACACAGGTACCGCATGACACAAGTACCGCATGACACAAGTACCGCATGACACAAGTACCGCATGACACAAGTACCGCATGACACAAGTACCGTATGGCACAAGTACCGTATGACACAAGTACTGCATGACACAAGTACCGCATGACACAAGTATCGCATGACACAAGTACCGCATGACACAAGTACCGCATGACACAAGTACCATATGACACAAGTACCGCATCACACAAGTACCGCATGACACAAGTACTGCATGACACAAGTACCGCATGACACAAGTACCGCATCACACAGGTACCGCATGACACAAGTACCGCATGACACAAGTACCGCATGACACAAGTACCGCATGACACAAGTACCGCATGACACAAGTACCGCATGACACAAGTACTGCATGACACAAGTACCGCATCACACAAGTACCGCATCACACAGGTACCGCATGACACAAGTACTGCATGCACAAGTACCACATGACACAAGTACCCCATGACACAAATACTCCATGACACAGGTACCGCATGACACAAGTACTGCATGACACAAGTACCGCATGACACAAGTACCGCATGACACAAGTATCGCATGACACAAGTATCGCATGACACAAGTAGCGCATGACACAAGTACCGCATGGCACAAGTACCGCATGACACAAGTACCGCATGGCACAAGTACCGCATGACACAAGTACCGCATGACACAATTACCGCATGACACATGTACCTCTACCCTATATCTCTTACACGTGTTAGTGGTAATAATAGACACTATTAATAGGTTTATATTAAACTACCAGAGTACCCGTCCTTCGTACCGGGTTGGCGAATATTTGTATTGATTTAATTTGTATTTATATTTGGGTTGAATTTAATTGACTGAATTTAAATACCAATAATATATCAAATAATAGTTTATAAACCTACCGTTAATGGAGTTGCCAAGGCCAGTAGGGCGGAATTTCTAAATAAAAATAGGCCTATGTGAAAACTAGGGACCCTAAAAATGCCCACGTAAAATTACAGGTAATTATTTCGCTTTCCCATGTTTTCGATAGGGGAAACAATTATCCCGGGCGACGCAGAAACTCATCAGGGATACGGAAAAATAATAAAAACTCTCGCTTATGGAAATAAATAAAAATTTTATCAAATTAAAGTTGGGTAAAAATTTATTGCGGAGTAATAAGTGCTACGTCCGCGTATCAACGGCACGCCGTACTACGCATAAATATATTTAAATATAAGCCCATATATAAAGTATCCATTTACGACAGGTTGGTTGTAATTTTATACAATACCATATACCTATACTAAAATATACCTGTAAAGTGTCCAGTCAGGAAATTTGGTTGTAGTTTTATACATTACCTAATTAAACGTCTACTTCCGCGGAGTAATACTTTGTCACGTGATCACTCTTCTAGAATTACATGTTTAGCCTACATTGGGTAAACCTATAAAATTACAACCAAATCTAACTTGACTGGATACTTCATAGTCATATAAAATTAACCTTCCGTGACAATAACAAACAATAATTGTCAATATACCTTCAGGACATGTTTTTGATTGATTTTATATGATTTTTACCAAAACCATTACTCATTCCTCATGATGTTGGTACTGTTTCACAATGACAGGCTTTGAATAATAAAAGAATAATAAATAAATCTTGTATTTTGATATCCTAAGTTGATTTGATTATTTTATATCTTTTTCTATCTATTATCTCTTTCTATCCATACTTTTAGACAGGGAATTAACCAGCATGTCCATCTCCCAGTGCTGGAGTCATTCCACTCCGATTACAAGCGCTCCAATAGGCTTATTCTAACAGATTGCTTACCTATTTTCTTGTATGTGTGTGTCTGTGTGTCCGTGTGTCTTTGTGTGTTGATACTTATTTCTTAAGGAAAAATAAAATTAACAGTTAGTATCCGGAGTACTTCCGTTCCTTTTGTAGTGCATAAAAACCCAGTTCCGACATTTCACCACTCTACTGAGAAGGTGAGCCTAAAACGTTTTGTCTGACGATGCTAATATATTAATTAACGGAAAGTTTTGAAAAAATATAAGCTTTACGAAGTTAAAGCAAATAATTGAGGTTAAATAAAATTTATTGTTAAAAAACTTTCAATAGTTAAACTACGATATAAATTTCGCTGACCGAACTCTGTGTTTACAGAATATGTATTTTTATTCCTGCGGAATGCGACGCAGTTAGACGACATTATGGCAAGGGGCTACCTAGAGAGATGCTACAGAGGCTTGACTAGCAAAACACTGAAGGAAATGCCGAAGAGGCCGTATTATAACTGCCCTTCCTGGATGTGATGCAAAAGCTAATTAATTATATTTTGTAGTTTTTGTGTTTTGAGTTTTTAATTTTTTTGTGTAAACTGAGTATAATAAAAGTATAACTACCCGGATATATTTTAACGTTACTTTAATAAAATATTACACAAGAAAATAAACCATGTTAGGAAAATCCTTCAGTCCTGATTATACTGTGCTGAAAACGTCTTCCCTTCTCCCCCTTTGTTCCAACATGCAAAATCTCTAGACTCTTTTATATAGCTGTGAATTTACATGAGTTAATCAATTTCTTCTATTGTTCTTAGGATCGATACGTTTTTATACAAAAGTATTTTCTTTAATCAGTTATTTAGTACTTACCTAGTGAGAACAATTCACAACGGTAGAAATTTTAAAAGTTTTCTCTAAATATCACTACACATTAGTATATTAAAACAAACTAGTTTCGACGACGATATCGTCTTCATCAATGCTTCACTACTACTTATATCATATTAGTAGTCAAGCACTGATCAAGGCGATATCGTCGTCGAAACTAGTTTGTTTTAATAAACTAGCGTGTTTCATATACTAAACTAATGTGTAGTGAGATTTAGAGTAAACTGTTTTAATTTTTACCGTTGTGAAAAGTATTTTCTTTAAGTAAACTGATATTTTTAACTACCACAATATGTAGTCAAATAGAAATGTACACGACCAGACTACTTTATGGTACCGCGAGAACTACCGACCGATGGGCAGCTCTAGTGTTCGAAATATCTACGCGTTTTTTTATTAAACAACAGTAGTATTCAATTGTATCTCAAAGCAGCTCTGATACCGGTTACAAAAGGCAGTTGTAGATGGAATGTTTGTAGCCAAAGGAGATCAGTAGCTTCAATGGTGTGAGGAAATACCTTACTCTATTCTTTCCATGAACAGCTCCATGTATTACATTCAATTACTCATTGTAACACTTTTATCTCAAAGAAGAACTGATACCGGTTATAAAAGGCAGTTGTAATTGGAATGTTTGTAGCCAATAGAGGTTAGTAGCTTCAATGGTGTGAAGAAATATTTTACTTTATTCTCTCCATGAACAGCTCCATGTATTACATTCATTTACTCATTGTAACACTTTTATCTCAGTGAAGTACTGATACCTGTTACAAAAGGCAGTTGTAAATGGAATGTTTGTAGCAAATAGAGGTTAGTAGCTTGCAATAGTGTGAAGAAATATCATACTCTATTCTTTTCATGAACAGCTCCATGTATTACATTCAATTAGGCATTGTAACATTTTTATCTCAAAGAAGAACTGATACCGGTTATAAAAGGCAGTTGTAATTGGAATGTTTGTAGCCAAAGGAGATCAGTAGCTTCAATGGTGTGAAGAAATATCTTACTCTATTCTCTCCGTGAACAGCTCCATGTATTACATTAAATTAGGCATTGTAACATTTTTATCTGAAAGAAGAACTGATACCGGTTATAAAAGGCAGTTGTAATTGGAATGTTTGTAGCCAATAGAGGTTAGTAGCTTCAATGGTGTGAAGAAATATTTTACTTTATTCTCTCCATGAACAGCTCCATGTATTACATTCATTTACTCATTGTAACACTTTTATCTCAGTGAAGTACTGATACCGGTTACAAAAGGCAGTTGTAAATGGAATGTTTGTAGCAAATAGAGGTTAGTAGCTTCAATGGTGTGAAGAAATATCATACTCTATTCTTTTCATGAACAGCTCCATGTATTACATTCAATTAGGCATTGTAACATTTTTATCTCAAAGAAGAACTGATACCGGTTATAAAAGGCAGTTGTAATTGGAATGTTTGTAGCCAATAGAGGTTAGTAGCTTCAATGGTGTGAAGAAATATTTTACTTTATTCTCTCCATGAACAGCTCCATGTATTACATTCATTTACTCATTGTAACACTTTTATCTCAAAGAAGAACTGATACCGGTTACAAAAGGCAGTTGTAAATGGAATGTTTGTAGCAAATAGAGGTTAGTAGCTTGCAATAGTGTGAAGAAATATCATACTCTATTCTTTTCATGAACAGCTCCATGTATTACATTAAATTAGGCATTGTAACACTTTTATCTCAAAGAAGCACTGATACCGGTTACAAAAGGCAGTTGTAAATGGAATGTTTGTAGCCAATAGAGGTTAGTAGCTTCAATGGTGTGAAGAAATATCTTACTCTATTCTCTCCATGAACAGCTCCATGTATTACATTCATTTACTCATTGTAACACTTTTATCTCAGTGAAGCACTATTACCTGTTACAAAAGGCAGTTGTAGATGGAATGTTTGTAGCCAATAGAGGTTAGTAGCTTCAATGGTGTGAAGAAATATTTTACTTTATTCTCTCCATGAACAGCTCCATGTATTACATTCAATTAGGCATTGTAACACTTTTATCTCAAAGAAGAACTGATACCGGTTACAAAAAGCAGTTGTAAATGGAATGTTTGTAGCCAATAGAGGTTAGTAGCTTCAATGGTGTGAAGAAATATCTTACTCTATTCTCTCCATGAACAGCTCCATGTATTACATTCATTTACTCATTGTAACACTTTTATCTCAGTGAAGCACTATTACCTGTTACAAAAGGCAGTTGTAGATGGAATGTTTGTAGCCAATAGAGGTTAGTAGCTTCAATGGTGTGAAGAAATATTTTACTTTATTCTCTCCATGAACAGCTCCATGTATTACATTCAATTAGGCATTGTAACACTTTTATCTCAAAGAAGCACTGATACCGGTTACAAAAGGCAATTGTAAATGGAATGTTTGTAGCCAATAGAGGTTAGTAGCTTCAATGGTGTGAAGAAATATCTTACTCTATTCTCTCCATGAACAGCTCCATGTATTACATTCATTTACTCATTGTAACACTTTTATCTCAGTGAAGCACTATTACCTGTTACAAAAGGCAGTTGTAGATGGAATGTTTGTAGCCAATAGAGGTTAGTAGCTTCAATGGTGTGAAGAAATATCTTACTCTATTCTCTCCATGAACAGCTCCATGTATTACATTCATTTACTCATTGTAACACTTTTATCTCAGTGAAGCACTATTACCTGTTACAAAAGGCAGTTGTAGATGGAATGTTTGTAGTCAATAGAAGACAGTAGCTTCAATAGTGTGAAGAAATATCTTACTCTATTCTCTCCGTGAACAGCTCCATGTATTACATTAAATTAGGCATTGTAACACTTTTATCTCAAAGAAGCACTGATACCGGTTACAAAAGGCAGTTGTAAATGGAATGTTTGTAGCCAATAGAGGTTAGTAGCTTGCAATGGTGTGAAGAAATATCTTACTCTATTCTCTCCATGAACAGCTTCATGTATTACATTCATTTACTCATTGTAACACTTTTATCTCAGTGAAGCACTATTACCGGTTACAAAAGGCAGTTGTAGATGGAATGTTTGTAGCCAATAGAATGACAGTAGCTTCAATAGTGTGAAGAAATATCTTACTCTATTCTCTCCGTGAACAGCTCCAAGTATTACATTAAATTAGGCATTGTAACACTTTTATCTCAGTGAAGCACTGATACCGGTTACAAAAGGCAGGTTAACGGTTCCTGTTAGTTCTCAGGGTGCACTAAAATTTTATGACTTCTTACATGCAAAAGGTGTAACTTTTCCATACTCTCTTTGGTTTCTCCGAAATACTTAAACCTTAGAAATATTTACAGTCATCTTTTGTCAATAGGTTCCCATGGCTGGTTTATTATCCCAAACGAAATATTCTATGGTTAAGGCCTTATTGTCGGTACTTTAGTAAGCTACTCTTGTCACTCCTTTCTTAATATTTCTTTTAATATTATTATTATTTTAAATATTAACTAGTTTTGTACTATAAGCCTGATATGTTTATGTTATTATATACATACATATATATATATATATATATATATATATATATATATATATATATATATATATATATATTTATATATATGATTCTAGCTTTCCATCATTAAAAAAAACACTTTTTCATTCGTCCACACAAGTTCAAATACATTATTTTAAACATATTAGGGTGAGACTTGTTAATTCAGTTTTTTCGAATATTATTTAATCAATTAAATATAATTGCGAACTTATTTAAAATTAATATTTATTAATTGTAATATTATAAATATAATAAATATTTAATATTTATTTAATATATAATTGTAATATTCGCTTTCTATTTCGCCACTTAATATTGTTATTCTACCATGAGTGTATACGTATTTATATTAATTGTAATTATTTCATAAAAAGTTATGAAAATCAAATTTGTTTTTGTTGTTTTATTATAACTTGACTTTATTTTTTTTCTTTTTATTATTCGTTTGGTGTTTGTCTTGTACAGTATGTTGATACACTTTTGCAATTTGTGAACATTATCTTTTCAGTTCTTTAAACAAACATGAATAGTGGAGGATTCTAATATCTGGCCAAACTATTTTTTTTTTTTGTTTTTAATAAATAAAACTTCTTAACAACAGTATTTTTTATTTATATTTTCTAATGTACATTTCTGTTTGAAAGCGATCCTCCTCAAAGGAAGGTATTACAAAACCACTACTTGTAGTAGAAAGTAATTATTCTTGTAATATTTTCCTCTGAAGATGATATCTTCCCAATCGAAATGCACGCAAAGATTTAATAAAAACGTTGTGAATAACAGGTTTTTTAAAAATTAAAAATAAATGTTTATACCACTTTTCCTCTAAGTTGTTATAACATTTCTTACTAAACATAAACATCTTATGAAGATGAAAAGAATTGGTAAAGGATTTAAAACCACGGGAAGGGTTATAAACATATCTATGCAAACTTGTTAAACTTATGAAAAGAAGGAATGCTAGGTAAAATAAATGTGACACACCACACGAAATATTTAAAGGTTTTGTTGATGCCATATGTAGATTGTAAACGTGGAGTTCTTATCACCTGATTATTTCTTTGTAAACGTTTATTAATACATTTGAATATAATGCTCGTGATGCCAAAAGGAGCTACATTAGAACACACGATAATTCGTTTTTAATTTGTATATTGATAAAATATTGTTTGCATTTTTTCTTAATATTACCTCGTTGGTTTTTTTGTTGAAAAATATATTCTTGATATTTACACAACTAGTGTGACTCTTCACTGCAATTTCCATATAAACAACGATGTTGTTTGAAAACAGTGAAATGAAGATATTAAACGGAAAGTGACACTTATCTTGTTCAAAATTTTGACAACAGCTTCAAGTTTCGAGCATTGTAAAGTCTGACCGTGTGTTATTACAATAATACTATCAATTCAGTGAAGATATTAAGCATTTCGCTTCAAGCATTGTGTTTCTTTATCGAATTGCATTTAACCTTGAACAAGTTAAGCGTAATTTCAGAAAAGATCTATAAAACAAAGAACAATATCTCGTGTTTAATATTTTAAAAGGCTTTATCGTGATTTAGGGGCCGTATTCGTTACAAACACTATTAGCTCCGAGATATCAGTTGAGTGTTATTAAAAACGTGCTTAATTTGTTAATAAACTTACCCAACAAAAACCTTATGTTCAGTAATAACCATAAACAAACCTTGTACTATCTGTTGGTACTTATAAATATTCAAGAGTTTTAAAAGTGTTTCCACGATCGTTTGCTGTTTAAACGTTGTACATTTTTGCCTTTATTCTAAAAACCACTTACAAAACCAACACACTTGAAATTGTCGTTCTTGAAATGTATTTTTAAATTGTTAAAAACAGAACTTTTGCCGAAAACGATTCTTCAGAAAGTATTTATGTGACAAATGAAATATTTAGGTTACACGCGCTTTTCCTGGCAAATATATTTTTCAATTTTCTAAACACCACTAGCCTAATAAAAGTCACAAACCATATATAACGATTTCTTTTCCGTATTTTATTCAACTCGCTGTATTCATCGGAATTAATAATAGTTCTATTGTATTTTTGTATGATACAATTATTGTTATTTTTCTTAACAAGTAATGTAAACAAAATTTGTTTAGTTTAATTTCCTACTCTGGTCAACAAAGAAACATTTTATGTTAGCTACTTTTTATCAGATAAGTACAATTAATATAAATAAAGTAACGTAGCCTGTGTGTTGAAACAGCTGTTCTACCACATAACCTATAATGTAAAATCAGCTGTTTTATAAAATCATATGTTATAACTTGTTTTAACACACAAATAGGACGAAATAACTATATTGCAAAACTTGCCCCTTTTATGAAACGTTTTTCTCCGTTAATGAATTGATGAAATAATATTTGAAAAAAAACTCTACTATCATCCAAGTGGCATCGACTACAAGCTTAAAAAATGCATTTGACTTTGAATGAAAAAACAAAAAGTATTTTATTCATGATTGAAAATTTAAACAAGATATATATATATATATATATATATATATATATATATATATATATATATATATATTGATATTATATTGATATATATATATATATATATATATGATATTAATAACTTTCTATTAAATAATTACAAATAATATAAATATGCATATACACATGACAGAATCACAATATTAAATGGCAAAATAGAAAACAATTAATTGATTAAAACGTTTTTATTAAAATAAATCTAACTTAATTGTAATAATATATAGGGCTATTATTGTTATATTATAAGCTTTTTTATTAAAATAAATATAACATAATTGTAATAATATATAGGGCTATTATTGTTAAATTATAAACGTTTTAATTAAAATAAATATAACATATTTGTAATAATATATAGGGCTATTATTGTTATATTATAAGCTTTTTTAATAAAATAAATATAACATAATTGTAATAATATATAGGGCTATTATTGTTAAATTATAAGCTTTGTTATTAAAATAAATATAACATAATTGTAATAATATATAGGGCATTTATTGTTAAATTATAAGCTTTTTTATTAAAATAAATATAACATAATTGTAATAATATATAGGGCTATTATTGTTAAATTATAAACGTTTTAATTAAAATAAATATAACATAATTGTAATTATATATAGGGCTATTATTGTAAAATTATAAGCTTTTTTATTAAAATAAATATAACATAATTGTAATAATATATAGGGCTATTATTGTTAAATTATAAACGTTTTAATTAAAATAAATATAACATAATTGTAATAATATGTAGGGCTATTATTGTTAAATTATAAACGTTTTAATTAAAATAAATATAACATAATTGTAATTATATATAGGGCTATTATTGTTAAATTATATGCTTTTTTATTAAAATAAATATAACCTAATTGTAATAATATATAGGGCTATTATTGTTAAATTATAAGCTTTTTCATTAAAATAAATATAACATATATTGTTAAATTATAAACGTTTTAATTAAAATAAATATAACATAATTGTAATTATATATGGGGCTATTATAGTTAAATTATAAACGTTTTAATTAAAATAAATATAACATAATTGTAATTATATATAGGGCTATTATAGTTAAATTATAAGCTTTTTTATAAAAATAAATATAACATAATTGTAATAATATATAGGGCTATTATTGTTAAATTATAAACGTTTTAATTAAAATAAATATAACATAATTGTAATAATATGTAGGGCTATTATTGTTAAATTATAAACGTTTTAATTAAAATAAATATAACATAAATGTAATAATATATTAGGGCTCTTATTGTTAAATTATAAGCTTTTTTATTAAAATAAATATAAAGTAATTGTAATTATATATAGGGCTATTATTGTTAAATTATAAGCTTTTTTATTAAAATAAATATAACATAATTGTATTTATATATAGGGCTATTATTGTTAAATTATAAGCTTTTTTATTATAATAAATATAACATAATTGTATTAATATATAGGGCTATTATTGTTAAATTATAAACGTTTTATTTAAAATAAATATAACATAATTGTAATAATATATAGGGCTATTATTGTTAATTTATAAACGTTTTAATTAAAATAAATATAACATAAATGTAATAATATATAGGGCTCTTATTGTTAAATTATAAGCTTTTTTATTAAAATAAAAATAACATAATTGGAATTAGATATAGGGCTATAATTGTTAATTTATAGGCTTTTTTATTAAAATAAATATAACATAATTGTAATAATATATAGGGCTATTATTGTTAAATTATAAACGTTTTAATTAAATTAAATATAACATAATTGTAATTATATATAGGGCTGTTATAGTTAAATTATAAACGTTTTACTTAAAATAAATATAACTTAATTGTAATAATATATAGGGCTCTTATTGTTAAATTATAAGCTTTTTTATTAAAATAAATATAACATAATTGTAATAATATATAGGGCTCTTATTGTTAAATTACAAACGTTTTAACTAAAATAATTATAACATAATTGTAATTATATATAGGGCTATTAGAGTTAAATTATAAACGTTTTATTTAAAATAAATATAACATAATTGTAATTATATATAGGGCTCTTATTGTTAAATTATAAGCTTTTTTATTAAAATAAATATAACATAATTGGAATTAGATATAGGGCTATTATTGTTAAATTATAAGCTTTTTTATTAAAATAAATATAACCTAATTGTAATAATATATAGGGCTATTATTGTTAAATTATAGGCTTTTTTATTAAAATAAATATAACCTAATTGTAATAATATATAGGGCTATTATTGTTAAATTATAAGCTTTTTTAATAAAATAAATATAACATAACTGTAATAATATATAGGGCTATTATTGTTAAATTATAAACGTTTTAATTAAATTAAATATAACATAATTGTAATTATATATAGGGCTATTATTATTAAATTATAAGCTTTTTTATTAAAATAAATATAACATAATTGTAGTTATATATAGGGCTATTATTGTTAAATTATAAGCTTTTTTATTAAAATAAATATAACATAATTGTAATAATATATAGGGCTATTATTGTTAAATTACAAACGTTTTAATTAAAATAAATATAACATAATTGTAATAATATATAGGGCTATTATTGTTAAATTATAAACGTTTTAATTAAAATAAATATAACATAAATGTAATAATATATTAGGGCTCTTATTGTTAAATTATAAGCATTTTTATTAAAATAAATATAAAGTAATTGTAATTATATATAGGGCTATTATTGTCAAATTATTAACGTTTTAATTAAAATCAATTTAACATAATTGTAATTATATATAGGGCTATTATTGTTAAATTATAAGCTTTTTTATTAAAATAAATATAACATAATTGTAATAATATATAGGGCTATTATTGTTAAATTATAAGCTTTTTTATTTAAATAAATAACAACGTCTAGAACAAAACATGAATAAATTGTTTTAATATATTGTATTGAATTTTCACGTTTAAATTCAGTAATTGTTTAACAACCCAAACAAGCGTTGTGCCAGACGGAAGGGTGCTTCTGTGTGATTATTTCATCCACTTCTTAGGGAGGAGTTCTACTTGTTATGTAAGCAAAGTGCATGCGTTACAGCTTAATTCCTCCTTGGATTGGATTTCTGCGCGACAGAATTTAATCAAATGACGCCAAGCTTACATTTATTCAAAGCCATCTTCAGAATGTAAACATTAAGGATCTTCACTTTGAAAATGAAGTGATTATATATATATATATATATATATATATATATATATATATATATATATATACAATTAAAAGACATTATCATACAAAATAATTTTATATTTTAGTTTTCTTCATACATTGAAGCTTTTCTCTGATTGACAGTATCAACATTATCGATTGAATGTATTTATATTAACTCATTTACTTTAATTATTTAACCTACTTTGCTTACATTATGTAGTAAATATAAATATAATACAATGAAAAACCTGGTACATCTACAGAAGAGGGCTTTTATACTTCAACAATTGACTTAACATTTATCATAGAACAAAAGCCAACCCGTGTTTCCAAAGCAGAAACTTAAAATTTAGTTTCGTAAAACTTCTAATAAAAAAATCTATTCAGAATGATTACTGACACATCAAAGTTATGACACTGATCTTATAATATGAAGGTTTACATAATGTTTTCGTAAATAAAAATTTCTATTGTGAGTCAACACAAAACGTCGCAGCTTTTACAGCTACTTAACTAGCTGACCCGGCGAAATTAGTACTGCCTAAAAGTAAATGAATGGCGTGCTAACATTAGCTAAACTTAATTTCGTATTTTATTAACATAACAATAGCTTAACTTATAGTTGTCGATCGAGAAAAGTGTAACAATAAAAGTTATTGACTGAATGTTATTTATTGAAGTGCACTCGGATGTACAATATTTTTTGTACTTATATTGTTTGAAAAGTATTGGAAAATAATTTTAAATTGTTGATCGTTGCTTGGCAACCAAAATTTGGAATACAAGGAAATATTTCAAGTTAATATAGAAAATCATATTTTATCCTATTTCAGTATTTAGAAATTGTCGCCAGAAATCTTTTCATTAATGTACTCAACAATCTAAAGTTTCTTGGCGACCGGATCAGTGGTTTAGTAATGCATAAGATTCAAACATACAAACATACAAACATTCATATATATATATATATATATAATGTGAAAGAAAGGGAGAGGAGGGATTCGATACATTAGACAAAATTTTCTTTGTGAAACATAAACGAGGTTTGACTTTATAACAGAATCAAATAATTGTGGTTAGCACTCAAAACAATTGTTCATTATTTATCTATAGTTTGACAGTTTATGAATACGACATGGCTTGGTAGTTGTGTTTATTGTAATACAAATAATTTCATTGTTCATATTTCATTTGCTGGGTTACAATTTTGTAGAAATAAAACGACTGGTTTGCGAGTCAAGCATTGTTAATTTAGTGGCAACGTTTCGATATTATTTCGATGCCATATTCAGGCCTAATATTCTGTCTTTACAACGAGAGAATATAAAGTCTGAAGATTAAACGAATATATTATCGAAACGTCGCACTAAATTAATAAATGACAATGCTTGACTTATATAAGTAGTCGCTTTATTTCTACAAGGAATAATTTTAGTTGTTATTTAAAATGAATATTTAAGACCACGTCATCTGTTTAGTCCGTAATGAAAAGTAAAATGTTTTCATGAATACTGTTATGAGAGTCTGCTAAATACGATTGCAATGAACTCGACTGAGTAATCAAATACTTTATTCTTACACAAAGGGAACGTCACACAGCAAATTGGACAAGAAGTGCTCCGAATCTTTGTCTGAAGAAAAGGAAACTTGCAACTTCATTAGCGGTGTTTACATTGGAGCAGAATTCAATAAGAATATCTTAGGCATTGTTAACTTTGTGAAATAAATTAGCTGTTTTTTACCAGAGATTTTTCTACAGTAAATGTACTCTTTGAAAGTAGGCCTCAGTGAGATCAATGGAAATTCTTTCTCTTACTTTCTAATAAAATTTTATTTATTATAGTGTACAACAAAGGTTTTTTCATCCGGTTAGCTTTGCCCATGAAAATGTAAATGAATATATATATATATAAGCTGATACGTATTCCTTCACGGATGGAAATATATGATGAATAGTTACTATCTGGAGTACATCTGTTCATTCTGCAGTCCACAAATTCGCAGTTCCGACGTTTCGCTAGAATCTCATCCAGCATTGACGAGGTGAACCCAACAACAGTAGAAGAGGGAGTGAAGAGCGCAGATAACTCGGCTCCTATATATAGACGAATATATAACTCATTCCTCTATATATAGGAGCCGAGTTATCTGCGCTCTTCACTCGCTCTTCTATTGTTGTTGGGTTCACCACGTCAATGCTGGATGAGATTCTAGCGAAACGTCGGAACTGGGATTTTATGGACTGCAGAATGAACGGATGTACTCCAGATAGTAACTATTCATTCATATATATATATATATATATATATATATATATATATATATATATATATATATATTTTTTTTTAAACAACATAGGTTATTCAAATACAAGAATATTTATTATTTTATATCCAAAGCTTTTCGTTGGCAAACAGTACCAACATCATCAAGAATGAAAATTACAATAATGTAAGCTATAGGCCTAAAACATATGTTTAATTAGAAATAGAGTTGTTGCTAAATTTATACAAATTGCCAAATTTATTTTGTTGCTGTAACATTATAGACATTGAATATAGTATCAAATTTAGAATGTATTTGTATTTGTTCTTTTATTAATTTGTTATTATTATTGTGTTTATATATTTCGAATGCTTCATATATATTCATTCTTAATCCCTTATTAATTTCTTTTATAAGTCTCATATTTTCTATATTTGGAAATTGGTGCTTATTATTAATACAATGATTTGCGGAATTTGATTTATATATTTCTGGATTAGTATAGGCATTTAAATGTTCTTTATATCTTTCTTTTATTTTTTTCTTGGTTTGACCTATATAAGCTTTATTACAATTTTCGCATTCTAATTTATAAACACCACCTTTTTCATGCATATTAATTGTTTTATTATTGTTATTTATTATTTTGTTATTAGTTTTGTATGCAATTTTGATATTTGTATTTTTAAATAATTTGGTGATATTTTTTATTTCATGGCCTATAAATAAAAATGAATCCATATTGTATTATTATTGTTATTGCATATTAAATTATTTTGTTTATTAAAAATATTATAATTAAGTTTGTCAACAGCTTTCTTTTTATAACCGTTTTCTAATGCAATTTGATAAATTATGTTTTTTTCCCTTATTTTATTTTCTTCATCCATGGGTATTTTATGCATTCTATATAATAAGTTATATAAAGCAGCCATTTTTTTATTATATGAGTGATTAGAATTATTTGGTATAATTTGGTTTGTCAAAGATGGTTTACGGTAAATCATATATTCGAATTTTTCATTTTTTCTTGTTATTGTTAAATCTAGAAAATTTATTTTGTTATTTGTTTCAATTTCATAAGTAAATTTGATTTTATTATTAATTTTATTTATTTTATCCAAAACATTTGTTAAATTTATATTATTATTGTTTGATATATACATTCCATCATCTACATAGGGAACCCAATAACCATTTTTATCATATATTTTTTATAATTTCATTTATTTTATTATCTAATTGTTGTAAAAATATGTCAGATAATATATTTGATAATGGCGAGCCCATAGCAAGACCATCTTCTTGTTTATAAATTTTGTCATTGTATGAAAAATAATTTTGATTTAATATTATTTTGAGTGTATTTAAAATTTCTAATGTTAATTTTTTATCTTTCTCGTGTTCTAATTTAGATTTTATAATTTCAAGTGTTTCTTTTATAAGTATGTTTGTATACATATTTTTTATATCTAATGATAATAATTTTGTATTTTCATTAATTTTAATTGCATTTAGTTTTTCAATAAGATTAATAGAATTTATGATAGTATGATTATTATTTAGTTCTATTTTATCTTTAAGAATATTCACCATAACCTTTGATACTTTATAAGATGGAGCATTTAGAAAATTTATTAATGGTCTTATTGGTTTATCTATTTTATGTAATTTCACAAGTCCATTCAATATTGGAATTTTTGGATTATCATTTATAAAGTTGCTAATTTTATTTTTATTGAATAATTTATATGAAGATTTTACAATATTTTTTATTTTATTTTGAAATTTATTTGTAGGATCTTTATGTATTTGACAAAATTGAATATCATTTATGTATTTTTCTGTTTTTGTTATGTGCTCATTTTTATCAATAATGACAATAGCATTACTTTTATCTGCCTTTACTGTAATAAGATTATTATTTTGTAATTTTTGTTTTAAATCTTTAATTTCTGAATATTGTTTCTTATGTGTTTTATTAACTGTATTTTTTTAATCAATTTTTCAATTTCATAAGCTGCTTCGATTCTGGTATTTTCTTGTAAGCTTGTATTTAGTTTACTAATAGCTAGTTCTGTATCTACTATAATATTATTAATATTATTATTTATGTCTGTTTTTATATCGGTTTTATTGTTTTCAAGTAGTTTTATTTCATTATTATTAAATCCAGTATTTGATAGATTAACCACATTAGGGTGAAAATTATGATATTTAATTTCAGGTACATCTTTTATTCGTTTTTTAACGTCAAATTTTTAAGTTTTTTGTTTATTCTATTTATTTTTATATTTTTAATTTTATTTATAAATAAATTGATTTTATTATATTTTTCTTCCCATTTTATGTTATGCATAATAGAAGCTAATTTTATATCTAGCTTATATATTTCAATCGTTAAAGAATTTTTCTTTTGATACAAGTTTTTAATTTCATTCTTAACCCATAATTTGTCAGCTTGTTACATGTTTTTTGAGGTATATTATTTTTGTTTTTTATTGTAATTTCTTCGTATTTTGGAATTATATTATTTATAATACATTGTTTATTAAAGTATATATTACAGTTTGTATTCATTAGTTGAATTTTACGTTTTTCAAATAAATTAATGTCTTTTGTTAAGGCAACATTACAATTATTAATAGAAATCATTTTAAAATATATTAGTATAAAATAGACTGTATTATATTGTAAATATTTGCTTCTAGTTGTATGTTATAAAATATTTGTTTGATCCAGTATCAACTTGTAAAGATGAAAATCTTCAGTATAATTACTTTAGAAATGATAAACATTATATATCTTGAGTTGTTTAAAATATCTTTTTCAAATATATGTAATAATACACACAATTCTAAATATTTGATTGTTTATTCGGTATGTTAAATATTAAATATGTTATGAAAATTTTTTGAATTAATAATCAAGTCTCAAATCTAACCTACAATTATAACACTTACATTGATTGCACAACACTTTTTATATAACCCTGTAAGGTTAATTTTATATAAATATAAAATACGTTTACTTGTTTAATAATTTAAAACAACATAGGTTATTCAAATACAAGAATATTTATTATTTAATATAATAATTAATTATAATAATTAATTTATTAATAAAATAAATTTGGCAATTTTTATAAATTTAGCAACCATGCTATTTCTATTTAAACATATGTTTTAGGCCTATAGCTTACATTATTGTAATTTTCATTCCTGATGATGTTGGTACTGTTTGCCAACGAAAAGCTTTGGATATAAAATAATAAATATTCTTGTATTTGAATAACCTATGTTGTTTTATATTATTAAACAAGAAAACGTATTATATATATATATATATATATATATATATATATATATATATATATATATATATATATATATATATATAGCTGAATACATATTTAGTTATATGAATATCCCAAGAATATAATTATTCTTGTAAAAATTAAAATTGTAAAGTTATTTTCTCGTAATTATTATTGTTGTTGTTATTTAGTTACAAGAATATTGTGCAACAATGAACAAAATAAGAGAAATACAAATACAAGAATAATTTATTGAATTGTTTAATTTAATAAATAATTCTTGTATTTGTATTTCTCTTATTTTTCATATGTATATCAAAAACCACTAAGGTTATTCAAATACAAGAATTGTTTATTATTTTACATTGAAAGCTTTTCGTTGATAAACACTACCAACCATTTACCATAGATACACTTTATATCCAAATTAGTTCTACTTACCAACACATTCAGCTTATTCACACTTCTTAGCATTTTAAATTAACACATAACATAATTTGTCATATAGAAAAATGAAAGTTTGGGAATACAGTTATATAATTATTATATATTATTATGTATAATTATTAAAATTCCAATTAATATAAATATGTATATACATATGTTAGAATGACTATATTGAGTGGCAAAATAGAAAGCCAATAATCTTGAATTTTTCAATTTTCTCACCTACGTATAGTGTTGGACTATTATTTTTATTTGTTACTATTTATACACTTTCTTTTTTATTGTAGCTTGCATTGTGTTGTAGTTTTTCTTCGCTTTCGTTTTCCATTTCCCCTTTGTGAAGTAAGCTTCGATAACGATAATCCAGTTTTCTTGTTAATATTATTCTTTTCATTAATTTTTATTCCTATACCATTATTTATGATATTGAATGGTCACCATGGCAACACCTTAAGGCCCAACAATGGAGGTTTTTCATATAGATCTGTGGACGTTCATTTGTAGCTATGGATAGTTGGCTCAGTGCCAAAAACTGCTAGACTTCAAACGTTACTCAGTTCAAATCCGACCTAGACCCCCTCAAATTTTTTGATTTAATTTTTGAATAAACATTTGAGAAAACTGTATAACTATCTATTCTCATTTACTATAGGTTAAAAAAAACTTGATTGAATGAATAAAAACGTATTTTATTAACGACTGAAATATGTACAAGATATATATCAGGTGAGTGCAAACTAATAGAAGGAATTTAAAAATATAATGCTATTTAAATGCATTTTAAATTTAAAAATAAAAAACTATTACAGTTGTTCAATTTCTTAAAAATAGCTTTGCAAGAGGTTAACCAATAATTTAGTGGCTGTTAAATGAGTTAGTTACAGGGAGGGAGATTTGTAAATTTATTGGTAATCATCTATTTGCTTAGAAACGATATTTTTACACAAGATAAGTAACATCTCCCGGCGTTATTATTGAACGTAAAACCAAGTACGGATAATCCTAAACTTGCAAGATAGAACAGGCCATTACAGGCTTCCCTTGATACATATGTATTTATTCAAAACTTGAGAAGATTTATGACTTATTTTACCAAATATAAACTGTATTTAACGAGCAGTGGCACAGCCTGTGATGTAACATTTCCAGAGAACAATTATGTAGCTACCTTATTCTACTCCACTTTATGACGTTGAAATTTCTTTGTCAAACGCTTCATTTGTTCTTTGTAATTAACAAACTTCCGGTTAGGGAACAATGGAGACAGGCTGGCTATTAATGTTTTATCACTCTTTGGTCGTTTCATTTTTTTTTTAATGCAATTTACAACGATTTAAAATTTGGATTGAATCGGTTTAAAAGATATACTTTATTTCCTAACAAACAAACAATATAAATTTTCTTTAAAAACAATTCCTTCTTCAACCAACAAAGACAAATTGTATTTAAGTTTAGTAATTTTATAATTACAAATAATATAAATATGTATATACATAAGTTATGTCAGAAAAACAATAATTTGTAGCAAAATAGAAACCGAATTTTCTTGCAATTTTCCATTTTTTTCTATGTATGATGTTGGACTATTATTTTTATTTGTTACTATTTATATCCTTTCCCTTTTTCCGTTGCTTGCATTGTGTTACAGTTTCTTTTCGTTTTCTATTCGCATTGTCAGTTTGTGAACCAAACTTCGATCATTCATATCGAAGCATTATTTATAATATTGTGTGGTAACCATGGCAACAATTTGAGGTCATGCAATGGAGGTTTTTCATTGATTTTTGATAGTTCGTTTCTATCTCTGAAAAGTTGGCTCGAAAAAGCGATAGACTTCAAACATAAGGATATTCATTTCGAATCCTACATAGACCCCTAAATTTGTATTATTTAATAATTGAACACATATTTGAAAAAATTGTATTAACATTAGTTGTTATCAACTATACATTAATAAAATGTATTTGAACTTAATAAAAAGGTATTTTTATAACCGATTGAAAATGTGTACAAGATATACATTTATAAAGTGTAGAGAGGAGGGCGTAGAAGGGAGAGATAATAAGTGTAGAGAGGAGGGTGTGGAAAGGAGAGATATAAAGTGTAGAGAGGAGGGTGTGGAAAGGAGAGATATAAAGTGTAGAGAGGAGGGTGTAGAAGGGAGAGATATAAAGTGTAGAGAGGAGGGTGTGGAAAAGAGAGACGTAAAGTGTAGAGAGGAGGCAGTAGAAAGGAGAGATATAAAGTGTAAGGAGGAGGTTGTCGAAGGGAGAGATATAAAGTGTAGAGAGGAGGGTAGAGATGGAAGAGATATATAGTGTAGAGAGATGGGTGTAGAAGGGAGATGTATAAAGTGTAGAGAGGAGGGTGTAGAAAGTAGAGACGTAAAGTGTAAAGAGGAGGGTGTGGAAAAGAGAGACGTAAAGTGTAGAGAGGAGGCAGTAGAAAGGAGAGATATAAAGTGTAAGGAGGAGGTTGTCGAAGGGAGAGATAAAAAGTGTAGAGAGGAGGGTAGAGATGGAAGAGATATATAGTGTAGAGGGATGGGTGTAGAAGGGAGATGTATAAAGTGTAGAGAGGAGGGTGTAGAAGGGAGAGATATAAAGTGTAAAGAGGAGGGTGTGGAAAAGAGAGACGTAAAGTGTAGAGAGGAGGCAGAAGAAAGGAGAGATATAAAGTGTAAGGAGGAGGTTGTCGAAGGGAGAGATATAAAGTGTAGAGAGGAGGGTAGAGATGGAAGAGATATATAGTGTAGAGAGATGGGTGTAGAAGGGGGAGATATAAAGTGTAGAGAGGAAAGTGTGGAAAAGAGAGATGTAAAGTGTAGAGCAGAGGGTGTAGAAGTGAGAGATATAAAGTGTAGAGAGGCGGATGTAGAAGGGAGAGATATAAAGTGTAGAGAGGAGAGTGTGGAAAAGAGAGATGTAAAGTGTAGAGCGGAGGGTGTAGAAGTGAGAGATATAAAGTGTAGAGAGGCAGATGTAGAAGGGAGAGATATAAAGTGTAGAGAGGAAAGTGTGGAAAAGAGAGATGTAAAGTGTAGAGCGGAGGGTGTAGAAGTGAGAGATATAAAGTGTAGAGAGGAGGGTGTAGAAGGGAGAGATATAAAGTGTAGAGAGGCGGATGTAGAAGTGAGAGATATAAAGTGTAGAGAGGAAAGTGTGGAAAAGAGAGATGTAAAGTGTAGAGCGGAGGGTGTAGAAGTGAGAGATATAAAGTGTAGAGAGGCGGATGTAGAAGGGAGAGATATAAAGTGTAGAGAGGAAAGTGTGGAAAAGAGAGATGTAAAGTGTAGAGCGGAGGGTGTAGAAGTGAGAGATATAAAGTGTAGAGAGGCGGATGTAGAAGGGAGAGATATAAAGTGTAGAGAGGAAAGTGTGGAAAAGAGAGATGTAAAGTGTAGAGCGGAGGGTGTAGAAGTGAGAGATATAAAGTGTAGAGAGGCGGATGTAGAAGGGAGAGATATAAAGTGTAGAGAGGAAAGTGTGGAAAAGAGAGATGTAAAGTGTAGAGCGGAGGGTGTAGAAGTGAGAGATATAAAGTGTAGAGAGGCGGATGTAGAAGGGAGAGATATAAAGTGTAGAGAGGGGGATGTAGAAGGGAGAGATATAAAGTGTAGAGAGGAAAGTGTGGAAAAGAGAGATGTAAAGTGTAGAGCGGAGGGTGTAGAAGTGAGAGATATAAAGTGTAGAGAGGCGGATGTAGAAGGGAGAGATATAAAGTGTAGAGAGGAAAGTGTGGAAAAGAGAGATGTAAAGTGTAGAGCGGAGGGTGTAGAAGTGAGAGATATAAAGTGTAGAGAGGCGGATGTAGAAGGGAGAGATATAAAGTGTAGAGAGGAAAGTGTGGAAAAGAGAGATGTAAAGTGTAGAGAGGAAAGTGTGGAAAAGAGAGATGTAAAGTGTAGAGCGGAGGGTGTAGAAGTGAGAGATATAAAGTGTAGAGAGGCGGATGTAGAAGGGAGAGATATAAAGTGTAGAGAGGAAAGTGTGGAAAAGAGAGATGTAATGTGTAGAGCGGAGGGTGTAGAAGTGAGAGATATAAAGTGTAGAGAGGCGGATGTAGAAGGGAGAGATATAAAAAGTGTAGAGAGGAGTATGTAAAAAAGAAAGATGTAAAGAAAATGTGGAGAAGGTTGTAATCGTTAATGTGCCAAAAATAATAAACGAAACGTTTTATTTTTAGATTAGGTTCTTATCCTAATGTCTTTTATTCACAACATTGAGTGATGTTGATACAAGGGATATTTAAAGACACGTTTTGAACGCAATTAACTAATACAATTTCAGTTATGTTAGGAAATTTGGTTTCCAAATAAAAGTGATGTTTCTCTAACCTTTATTCTGAAGTACTGTATAAATAAAGTTATCACATTAACATCAGAACATTTTAGAGTCTTCTGTATATATTCATAATACTTTTACTTCTAAAGCAAAGCTTGTATTTAATTTATGAAGCAGGTAAAGATGTTCAATACATTTGTGCCGAAATGCTTTCACTTGTATAAGCACGTATATTTCAGTTTCAGGTGTCAAAGAGAAATCACACTATAGCAAAGATTATGTGTGATTTCATTAGCAACAGTAGTTAATTCAAGGTTTCATTCGAATGTATTTACATTCCTACAAATACATCCAACATTATAACATCTATATTCTTAAGTTCCCTTTTCAATTAACGATCAAAATGAAAACATAGGCAGGGAGAGAAAATTAAACGATTTTTTGGAAATCGTTTCAATTTTCAGTTTTTTAATTTTGTCGTGATTAATTTTAAATGTTCTTAAAACCTGAACTTGGAAATACAGGTCTAGAAAATTAAATTGTGAGGCTGTGTGTGTGTGTCTGTGTGTGTGTGTGTGTGTGTGTGTGTCTGTGTGTGTCTGTGTTTGTGTGCGTGTGTTTATATGTGTGTGTGTGTCTGTGTCTGTGTCTGTGTGTGAGTCTGTGTGTGTGTGTGTTGTGTGTGTGTGTGTGTGTGTGTGTGTGTGTGTGTGTGTGTGTGTGTGTGTGTGTGTGTGTGTGTGTGTGTGTGTGTGTGTGTGTGTGTGTGTGTGTGTGTGTGAGTGTGTGTGTGTGTGTGTGTGTGTGTGTTTGTGTGCGTGTGTGTTTGTGTGCGTGTGTGTGTGTGTGTGTATGTGTGTGTGTGTGTGTGTGTGTGTGTGTGTGTGTGTGTGTGTGTGTGTGTGTGTGTGTGTGTGTGTGTGTGTGTGTGTGTGTGTGTGTAAAACTATATTCATGAATATATATATATATATATATATATATATATATAAACTTAAACGCTTTCTTGAACGTTACATACAATCACATATTTGTTACCATCAAAGCAGGATTAAATTCTTACGATAAAATGGATGTTATACGGACTATAAAGGCCCGGAGATTAGTCTCGCCGCTAAGCAGCTTACAGGCTTCAGGGTATTATGTCGTGCCTTCAAGATGCTAGCAAACATCGACGGAATATTGGAGATATAGGGGAATTCTTCTTGAGTAATCTATCAAAGTTATTTTGTTAAGTCTTCAATGTACACGGTATGTATAACGTAAAGAAGGGAAAATCCTTCGAACAAAACATTGAAAAGAGTTACAAAACTAATACGCTCGTATCGCTTACGCTGTTGGCATCTTCATAAGGCTAGTGCTGAACTATTAGTTTCACATTGTTTATTGTTTAATACTATTACGAAACATGTGTATAAATATGAGTTTTGCATAGTTATTAAGATGTTTAAGTAATGGTTGTAAGGGGAAAATCAATCAAAGCCATAAGTTAATAGTGGGATAGTTATGGCGTATAGACCAAAGATGAAAGAGCACTGTCTTTTCTAAATCAAGTTAATGATATAAAAATAGTAATTATAATTCTCATTAATATTATTATTAATATATATATATATATAATATGTTTTCCTGTACAAATATCAAAACAACTGAGGTTATTCAAATACAAGAATGTTTATTCAAAGCTTTTCGTTTGTAAGCAATAACAAAATCATCAGAAATGAATAATACAATATTGCAAGATATACAACATATGTTAAATTAGAATCACCATTGTTACCAAACTTATCTTGTTGGCGTAACATTATAGAAATTAAATATAGTATCAAATTGATAAAACATATAAAAAAACTAATAAAGGATTAAGAATGAACATATATGAAGAATTTGAAATATATAAATATAGTATTATTAATAATTTTAAAAATGAATAAATACAAATTTATTTTAAACTTGATACTATATTCAATGTCTATAGTGTTACGGCAACATGATATAATTGGCAATTTGTAATAAATTTTGCAACAATACAATTTAACATACAAAAAGACACTTTCATAAACAAGATTTTTTTTTATTTTAGTTTTATTCATACGTTGAGGTTTCTAGCTGATTATCAGTATCAGTATTATCAAGACGTTCTAAGCAAATTATAGTTCTATGACTACATTTGGACTATACTATAATTGATAATTCTGATACTGTCAATCAGTGAAAAGCTTCAATGTATGAAGAAAGCTAAAATAAAAAATTATTTTTTATGATAATGTCTTTTAATTGTATATATATATATATATATATATATATATATTCTTGATATTTAACGTTATCCATTGTTTTCCGTTGCACTGACTTTATGAAGTTAATATATTACTATTGTAAGTAATTTTTCCACCATTAAGTGCAATAATTTTACCTTGAGTGATGAGGCACCTTTCGGTCAATTGATCATTGTCGAATCACTGATGATTTTCTGTTGTAGATGTTCGGTCTGTGAAGTTGGTGTTTGTTGACGTTACGCGCACTTTTTCTTGATCTGTGTGTATGATGTTTCTATATAGTATGTCTTCTGTATATGTTGTTTGTAGATTCATTAAATTGTTGTGTATGTTTTTATAAATGTGGTGTTTTTCTAGTGAGTTTAGTTCTATTGGGTTGTTATTTATTTCAAGTATGGTTAGGTTATTTTCGTAATTTGTTATTTCGTGTTTATGGGATATTAGGTGTGCTGCAACATTTGATACTTTAGAATTTTTGTTTTTGAATGCTCTATAATGTTCTTCAAATCTTATTTTAAATGTTCTGGTTGTTTTTCCTATGTAAAAAGCGTTACAGTTGTTGCATGTGATTTGTAAATTCCTGATAGGTTATGTTTTTCTGAATTTGTTTTGTGGTTTGTGTTATTAAGATATTTTATTATTTTGTTGTTTGGTTTGTAAGTTGGAGTGTAGTAATCTTTGTTGTATATATTTGTTATTTTTTCTATTTTGTTATTGGTGTATTTATATACTAGGTAGATTTTTTTATTTTCATTATTTTCGTGTTCCGGTTGTAGTGTTGTGTTGAGGTTAGGTTTTTTTGTGAATTTATTGTATATATTTTATATAATGTGTTTGTTGTATCCATTTTCTATTGCTATTTTTGTAATGTTATCTAATTCTTCATTTAATTTTTGTTTCTTATCCTGTGTGTATTTTATTGCTTTATTTATCATGTTACTGTAAGTGTTAATTTTGTGTGTTCAGGGGTGGTTAGATTTGTAGTGTATTGTGGTGTTGTTGGAAGTAGCTTTCCTGTATACTGTAGTTTCTATTTTATTATCATTTATATTTAAAGTGATGTCGAGGAAGTTGATTGTTCTATTTGTTTCTGTTTCAACGGTGAATTATATGTTTTCGTTGTATGTATTTAGTTTGTTTAATATTATGATGTGTTCGTTGTGAATGGTAGGTTGGTATATTACAAGTATATCGTCTACATACCTTGTCCATAGTGAGATATTGTGTGTGTTTATTATAGGTTTAATTATTATTTGTTCAAAGTGTTGTAAATATATTTCTGACATGACAGATGATATGGGTGAACCCATGGGGAGTCCTGTTGTTTGTTTATAATATTTATTGTTAAATTGGAAGTAATTTTGGTTACATATGTGTTTGGTTAGCGTAATGATACTATCTATTATGTTTCTTTTTTCGTTATTGTGTTTCAGTTTGTTTTTTATTATTTCTATGATTTCTTCTATTGGGATACTAGGGTACATGTTAGTTATGTCATAACTTATTATTTTTGTGTTGCTGTTTGTTTTTATCGTTTTAATTTTATTAATTAATTCGTATCCATTTTTTATATTGTATGTGTTGTTGATATGTATTTTAGATCTTATGATTTTGTCTAGAATTTTTGCGATTATGTAAGATGATGCTGTTGTGAAATTTATTAGTGGTCTAAATGCTGTGTTGGGTTTGTGGATTTTAGGTATCCCTGATAATATTGGTGCGCATGGTTTGAATGGGTATAGCATAAAAGAAAATAAATACGAACAAATCCCAGACCCAACTAGCAAATACCTATTACAATAAAAAACTTAATAGTCACTCACCGAAACACCCTAAACTATAACAATAAATTAAAATACCACACAAGACTATACCCATTCAAACTATGCGCACCAATATTATCAGGGATACCTAAAATCCACAAAACCCAACACACCATTTAGACCACTAATAAATTTCACAACAGCACCATCTTACATAATCGCAAAAATTCTAGACAAAATCATAAGATCTAAAATACATATCAACAACACATACAATATAAAAAATGGATACGAATTAATTAATAAAATTAAAACGATAAAAACAAACAGCAACACAAAAATAATAAGTTATGACATAACTAACATGTACCCTAGTATACTAATAGAAGAAATCATAGAAATAATAAAAAACAAACTGATACACAATAACGAAAAAAGAAACATAATAGATAGTATCATTACGCTAACCAAACACATATGTAACCAAAATTACTTCCAATTTAACAATAAATATTATAAACAAACAACAGGACTCCCCATGGGTTCACCCATATCATCTGTCATGTCAGAAATATATTTACAACACTTTGAACAAATAATAATTAAACCTATAATAAACACACACAATATCTCACTATGGACAAGGTATGTAGACGATATACTTGTAATATACCAACCTACCATTCACAACGAACACATCATATTATTAAACAAACTAAATACATACAACGAAAACATACAATTCACCGTTGAAACAGAAACAAATAGAACAATCAACTTCCTCGACATCACTTTAAATATAAATGATAATAAAATAGAAACTACAGTATACAGCAAACCTACTTCCAACAACACCACAATACATTACAAATCTAACCACCCCTGGACACACAAAATTAACACTTACAGTAACATGATAAATAAAGCAATAAAATACACACAGGATAACAAACAAAAATTAAATGAAGAATTAGATAACATTACAAAAATAGCAATAGAAAATGGATACAACAAACACATTATAAAAAATATATACAATAAATTCACAAAAAAATCTAACCTCAACACAACACTACAACCGGAACACGAAAATAATGAAAATAAAAAAATCTACCTAATATATAAATACACCAATAACAAAATAGAAAAAATAACAAATATATACAACAAAGAATACTACACTCCAACTTACAAACCAAACAACAAAATAATAAAATATCTTAATAACACAAACCACAAAACAAATTCAGAAAAACATAACCTATCAGGAATTTACAAAATCACATGCAACAACTGTAACGCTTTTTACATAGGAAAAACAACCAGAACATTTAAAATAAGATTTGAAGAACATTATAGAGCATTCAAAAACAAAAATTCTAAAGTATCAAATGTTGCAGCACACCTAATATCCCATAAACACGAAATAACAAATTACGAAAATAACCTAACCATACTTGAAATAAATAACAACCCAATAGAACTAAACTCACTAGAAAAATACCACATTTATAAAAACATACACAACAATTTAATGAATCTACAAACAACATATACAGAAGACATACTATATAGAAACATCATACACACAGATCAAGAAAAAGTGCGCGTAACGTCAACAAACACCAACTTCACAGACCGAACATCTACAACAGAAAATCATCAGTGATTCGACAATGGTCAATTGACCGAAAGGTGCCTCATCACTCAAGGTAAAATTATTGCACTTAATGGTGGAAAAATTACTTACAATAGTAATATAATAACTTCATATATATATATATATATATATATATATATATATATATATAAATTATATAAACATTTTATGTGAACATTTCATAATTAAATGCGTGCTAGGAGAATTCCTGCTTACGCAGCTTTAGTATTATATAGGTGTGAGAACAGAGCCCCGGCAGTGTGTAAGTCGCCTCTGTATCGCACAGACGTTTTCCACTCCGATTGAGTGCATATCAATTGTATTGTTTTATTAAGTAAAAATTTATGTAACAGTTTTCTAAATTAATTGTTTATTAAATTCAAAGGTTTGTAAAAATAAAAATCATTTTTAAAAACCTTTCTTGCTTAATATAAAACGTAACTGGCGCAGTCGGTAGGACATCTCGGGAAAATTAATGAACATAATTTTTTTCGATTTTAATCGTTAGCCGAGATACTGCAAACACACGATTCGTTACAGAGTGCATATCTGTAACGACATCAAGAAAACGGTAGGACACCTCAAGGAAGTTAACGAATATAACGTCCGTCGGTTTTAACCGTTAATTGAGGAAACCTTAAGTAGAGTGAATATCTACAACCACTTAATAGAGCGCATATCTATTAAGAACACGAGCGAATATCGTGTAGGTGAAAAGTGAAAAGTGAAAGTTGTTCAAATGAGCAAAGTATTTTGGATCAACTTGTAAGTAGATCTTAAGATATAGAATTAAGAAAAAGTAGAGTAAATACTTTTTAATTTTATATAATTGATTTTTAATTTTATTATTTTAAAGAAAATAATATTTTAAAATGGCAACGCCAACATTAAAGAAAGAATATCTAGACATGATTCCTGAGTATAGTGGAGAGCCCATTATGCTCCACAGATTTGTTTCTATATGTGACAAAGTAGTAAATAAGTTTTATGTAAGCGAAAATCCAGAGGATTTTCAAAATGAATATTTATTTTCTTCTATACTAGCTAAACTAAAAGGCCAAGCATTAGAAATGGTAGTAAACTCAAACTCATATAACTGGTATGAGATTAAAAAAGTATTATTAACCAGCTATTCAGACAAAAGAGATTGTTTTACCTTAAATTTAGAAATGGCTGAGTTAAAACAAGAGCATAACGAATCACCTTTTAAATTTTATGAAAGAATTCAAAAACTATTAAATTTACAAATTTCATTTTTTGTTAATAAAGAGCCACAAAGACAATTGGCCAAAGATATTTTAATAGAATATGTTCAGAAACTAGCTTTAAGAGTTCTCCTTAGAGGTTTACATGAACCTGTAGGATCGCTAATGCGAACCAAAAATCCAGATTCTCTTAGCGAAGCACTTAATATGCTTACTAACGATTTTCAATTTAAAAATAACAAATTATTTCAAAATGTTAAACAGAACATTCCACCTAGGGCCCCACAATACCCGCCTATTCGCAAACCCCTTCCTAACAAACAAACCTTCCAAAACTATAGGCCCAACTACCAAAATAATCCTAACCAATTTACTAAACCTAACTCATACGTGCAGCAAAATCAACAACCGAGACAGTCTAACAACTACACACCATTAAAAGTTCATCAAAAATTTGAACCAGAACCAATGAGCATTTCCACACGTCAAACAGGGAACACAATTAGACAAAATAGACTTTATCAGATGACAGGGAAACCAATAGAGGAGGAAAATTACGATCAAACTATGAATCGATTGACTGAACAAATGACTAACTCTTATCTGACCGAACAAACAGATTATGAACCGCAAGAGGACCCTGACAGCTACATAGACTTTGATGATTCCCCGCAAGAGGAAAACGCATGCGGATTCACTCAAGAGGACAATCATACCCAAAATCATTTTTTAGGACTAACCACATTAAAAAGACATTTTCCATAATGCATATAGAAGACGACACAAACGAACTACCGTACATCCACGATCCCAAGACCAATTTAAAGATGCTGATTGACACTGGAAGTACGAGATCATTTATTAAAAAATCAATAGCTTTCCAATTTTTCAAAAACACTCTAAAACAAGAGCCATTTGAAGTGAGTACAGCTCATGGAGTATCAAAAGAAAAATACAGTTGTACGCTACCCCTTTTAGGAAAAGAAACAACCAAATTCTATTTATTTGATTTCCATAAAGATTTTGACTTACTCCTTGGACTAGATAACATAAAAGAATTAAAAATTAATTTAAATTTTGTGAATGATAAATTAATATTTCGCAATAAGCAAATGCCGATCAAATATTTTAACACAGAAGAACAAAATAATAATAATAACAATAATAATAATAATATAAGCGAATGTCAGGAACAGAAAGCAAAAAAGGGAACAAGTTATGTTATACAAGCCCGCGCTAGCCAAACGATTAAATTTAGAATACAAAATATTCAAGATGGAGAAGGACTCTTACCATACAAAAACTTAAATGGATTAGAAATTCCGCAGTGTATAGTCTCAGTACACAAGGGAGAAGCCTACTGCCCTATAATAAACAACACAGAAGTAAATGTAGAATTAACAGTAAATGAACCATTAGAATTAAAATCTTTAGAAGAATACAATATCCTTAGACCTGATGCAATGCAAATGAACGCTAATTTCAATTTATTAGATTATAAACAAAAAAATTCGAGAAGAAAAAATTTAGATTTATCAAAATTTAGAATGGAACATATGAACTCGGAAGAAAAATCCGCTATAACAAGTTTAATAAAAGATTATGCAGATTTATTCCATATTGAGGGAAACGATTTAACTTTTACCAACCAAATAAAACATGTTATTAGGACTACTGATGAAATTCCCGTATACTCCAGAAATTATAGATATCCAGAGATTTACAAGAACGAAATTAATAAACAAACTGAGGACATGCTTGAACAAGGAATTATTAGACCTTCAAATTCTCCATGGAACTCTCCTGTCTGGATTGTACCCAAAAAACAAGACGCTTCTGGCAAAAGAAAATTTCGATTAGTAATAGATTTTAGAGGATTAAACAAGAAAACAATTGACGATAAATTTCCCTTGCCAAACATTACCGACATATTAGATAAATTAGGACGATCTCAGTATTTTACAACTTTAGATTTAGCCTCAGGATTTCACCAAGTAGAAATGGATAAAAATAGCATAGAAAAAACAGCGTTTTCAACAGAAACGGGACACTATGAATTTTTAAGAATGCCTTTTGGACTAAAGAATAGCCCCCCTACATTTCAAAGAATTATGAATAACATTCTGAGAGGAATCCAAAATGAAACATGTTTAGTTTATTTAGACGATATTATAATTTACTCCACTAGCCTCCAAGAACATATACAAAGACTTAAAGAAGTATTCGACAGATTACGCAAAGCCAACTTTAAAGTACAGCTGGATAAAACAGAATTTTTAAGAAAAGAAGTAGCGTATCTAGGGCATGTTGTTACACCGGAAGGCGTAAAACCTAACCCAGCAAAGATTTTGGCAATCAAAAACTATCCAATACCCAAAACCACCAAACAAATTAAAGGATTTTTAGGACTAATAGGCTATTATCGAAAATTTATTAAAAACTTCGCCAAGATAACAAAACCCTTTACTAACTGTTTAAAGAAAAATGCAAAAATAAACATAGAAAATCCAGACTTCATAGAATGTTTTGAGACATGTAAAAATATACTGACTAATGAGCCCCTTCTACAATACCCAGATTTTGAAAAGGAGTTTACTCTAACAACAGACGCTAGTAATTTTGCACTAGGAGCAATTTTAAGCCAGGACAAAAATGGGAAGGACCTTCCTATAGCGTATGCCAGCAGAACTTTACACCGACAGCGAAACTAATTACTCCGCGATTGAAAAGGAATTACTAGCAATCGTATGGGCCACTAAACACTTTAGGCCTTATTTATTTGGAAGAAAATTTAAAATTTATACAGACCATAAACCTTTACAATGGTTATTTTCAGTTAAAGAACCAAATTCCAAGCTTTTAAGATGGAGATTAAAATTAGAAGAATATGATTATGACATAAGATACAAAAAAGGGAAATTAAACCAAAACGCAGATGCCCTGTCTAGAATACAATTGAACATTACTAATAAAAGGTCAACAAACACCCAACACACTGTAGAACCAGACCTTGATTTATCTCCAGCTGGATTAATCCAACGTTTCTTCCCGGAATTAAATGAAGATAACGAGTCTATGGTCGTACAACTCGACGCAACAGATAATGCCAACTTAGAGTACGATCAAGAAAGTGACAATCAAACCGTGCATTCCAACTTCGAAGGGAACACCCAAATTGAAATACCAATTTCCGACGAACCTGTAAACTTTGGGAGAAATCAAATATTTTTGTCATTAGTAAAATACGAACCAAAGAAAGTAAAAATTATAAAACTATTCGGAACTTCAAAAATTCGTTTAATGGTCGAAATATCAGAAAATAACTTTAAAGAAGACATAGTTAACTTCGTAAAATCATATTTGGTACCCAAAATAAAATATAATCTATACTTTGAAGACGATTTTTACGAGAAATTTGCATCATGCGTAGCCAAAGATTTCAAACAAACTGAACTAAATTTGGTTAAGTGTAATAACAAACTCTTAGACCTAACTTCGGAAGAAGATACCTTAGAAACGATAAGTAATTATCATGTCGGCAAAACCAATCACCGAGGGATACAAGAAACATACGAACAAATTAAGCGAAGATATTATTGGCCTAATTTAAAATCACTAATCCAAAATTTCATAAATCAGTGTGACATATGTCAAAGAACCAAATATGACAGAATGCCCTTACAATTAGAGATGAACTTGACGCCTACAGCTTCAAGGCCTTTCCAGATAATTCACATCGACACTATCTCTTTAGAAAAGAATGCGTTTATCAGCATTGTCGACAGTTTCACAAAGTATGCTCAAGCTTATCGCTTGGGAAGCTCTCAAGCTACAGAGATTGCAGACAAGCTATTAGATTACTTTGCGCAGTTCTGCTTACCAACAGTTATTATCTCAGACAATGGAACGGAGTTTAATAACAGGATTGTGAAGGAGATATTAGACCTGCATAAAATCAAAATCCATTTTATCAGTACACAAAACCCCCAATCAAACGGATTATGTGAAAGATTTCATTCCACCTTAATAGAACACATAAGGCTGTTAAATAATCAAATCGAATTTAAAAAAGACAGTATAATTAAGAAAGTAAAATATGCTATAATTGCCTATAACAATAGCATTCATTCAGTCACAAAATTAACGCCGTGCGAAGTCTTATTTGGACACATAAATTCAAACTCTTTATTAGATATAGATTTAGAAAAACAAATTGTAAATGACTACGTTTTAAACCATAAGGAAAAAACAAAAATACTTTACGAAAACATTAGGGATAGCAATCAAAGAATTAAAGAAAAAGTTTTAGAAAAAAGGAATGTAAACAAAGAACCACTTCCAGAAATACCATCTGAAGTTTATATAAAATCAGTTCAGAAGCAAAGCAAAACGAAAAACAGATATAGCAAGGAAGAAATAGCTTCGATAGATAAAGAAAGAAAAACTGGAAAAATAAAGCCTAGACATCATAACACAAAAGACAAAATACATTTGTCGAAAATTAAAAGGCCTAAGAAGATAAAAAATGTAATTAATGACCAAAATCCTTCTTGTTCATATTCCACACAATCAAATTAAAATCCCAACCATACCTTTGTCCATTAATTCTATGCAAGAAACTTTATTAAACCTTTAAACAACATTGTTTTATTAATTGTATGTGTTACAAACTGTTGTAATTTATTAAATGATATGTAACTAATTATGGTAATAAATATTGTTAATTATTTGAAATATGTTAATCACAAAAAGAAATGTAATTGAAGAAAATTAGAAACTATACTCTTAAAGAGATAACAAAACAAAAAAAGAATTCTTATAAACTGACTAGAATCCTTATCAAATCTATAACAGGCAAGTTGAATGTAAATGATGGTAAAAATTATGAAAAATTATATAAAACTTTTATTGTAATCAAAGTAAATTTTGTAGAACAAAAATTAGATTCTGATAACAATTGTATATGTTATAAACATTTTGTATCTATCCTATGATAGAAAAGACTCATTATAAATTGTATTAATCAATTCCAAATACTTTTGCTCAGTTGAATTATAATGAACAGAAAATTAGACTGTAAAATGCCCATCATCAAAAACAATAACGCCTACAAACTACGAGGATACTGCGTTGGAAATCGAAGACCACCCGTTTAACTGGATCTTGGAAATCAACCTTTGCCTGGTGACTTTCTCCAGTGAAGAGGACTTCAACCCATGCCGAAAATTGCCCTTTACGGAGGCCTATTCAGCAGCTTATATACTTCGCCCTCATCAAGAAGATGAAGAGGACCTCAACCGATGCCGAAACTTCGCCAACCCCCGAAGTTTTCTTTAGGGATGGAGGAGTTATATAAACATTTTATGTGAACATTTCATAATTAAATGCGTGCTAGGAGAATTCCTGCTTACGCAGCTTTAGTATTATATAGGTGTGAGAACAGAGCCCCGGCAGTGTGTAAGTCGCCTCTGTATCGCACAGACGTTTTCCACTCCGATTGAGTGCATATCAATTGTATTGTTTTATTAAGTAAAAATTTATGTAACAGTTTTCTAAATTAATTGTTTATTAAATTCAAAGGTTTGTAAAAATAAAAATCATTTTTAAAAACCTTTCTTGCTTAATATAAAACGTAACTTATATATATATATATATATATATATATATATATATATATATATATATAATCGCTTCATTTTCAAAGTGAAGATCCTTAATGTTTACATTCTGAAGATGGCTTTGAATAAATGTAAGCTTGGCGTCATTTGATTAAATTCTGTCGCGCAGAAACCCAATCCAAGGAGGAATTAAGCTGTAACGCATGCACTTTGCTTACATAACACGTAGAACTCCTCCCTAAGAGGTGGATGAAATAATCACACAGAAGCACCCTTCCGTCTGGCACAACGCTTGCTTAGGTTGTTAAACAATTACAGAATTTAAACGTGAAAATGCAATGCAATATATTAAAACGATTTAATCATGTTTTGTTCTAGACGTTATTATTTGTTTTAATAAAACAGCTTATAATTTAACAATAATAGCCCTATATATTATTACAATTATGTTATATTTATTTTAATAAAACAGCTTATAATTTAACAATAATAGCCCTATATATTATTACAATTATGTTATATTTAGGTAGTTTAATTATTATTTATGAATAATATAAATTTGTTATAAAAGCAATTTCCTATTTACAACAAATACATAACATTATTCATTACATCGTGTAATTATTGTTAATAATAATAATAATATAATATTGTTATACGAATATTATAATTAATTATTGTTCCAATTGGTGCTCAATATTGTATTAATATATTAGTGTTCAAGTTAGATCTGTAACATACAATATCAAGAACACAGTGGTACAATATGTACCAAAATACAAAATACAGTGCACAGTATGTAAAATGTTGGAGAAGCCCCAACACCACAAAAACAATAAAAATTAACTAATAATAAAAGTTGTATATGATTAAACCGTTGTTGATTTCAATTACAATCGTCAGAGGTAGCAATAACCGTCAGAGTACAAAGTTACAATAGTTTACAAACTAGACTGACCCTAGGTCACTGACAAAATAGTTCAGACTATTTTGTGAATTACTGTATTCTAGATTGTAACTTTACTAAGGATCCTCTGATGGTGATGACGTGGTCTCTAAATGAAACTTGTGATATTAGGTTGTTTTTATTATTTTTGTGGTATTGGGGTTTATGGCAATATTTTTATTTTAATAGAGATGTAACATAACAGTTTCATGGCGAGTATATATAAAACATTAGTATTTATACAACTATTCTTTGAGTTTAGCTTGTGATGATAGGTTAAAACAAATAAAAGACAAACACAAAGTAGTCATCATCATCAATGAGTGTTGCTAACACAACTCAGTTGTAAGTTATAGTTTGAAGTAGCAACACTCACTGATGATAACGATTTTATCATTGAAACGAGTATGAGTAAATAAATGATTAATTTGTGAGTTTTCTTTAACCCTTGAGATTTAGTTCTCAGTTTATCGTACCGCTATTGGGCGACACTTGTAGTTCTGTTTCATTTCATTATCTCCTGATTTTCCATGGAAAGAGCTTATCAGCTTGCTACATGGGCAATTACCCTGAATTTTTCACACGCGTTAGGCGTAGGCCTGCTAACCGCATGCGCATGTGAGACGGAGTCTGCTCGCTAGAGATTGGCTGTTACGAGGACGGGGCAAGATTTGAGGGGCCAGGCCCAGGTTAAAAAAAAATCTCAGTTCATTTGCAGCCTACAAACGCTGATCCTGTTTTTTTACCTGCCCCCAGTGTCTAATGACAGACGCTGCAAAACCTCGGAGGCCACGAAACCCCCTCCTTCTCTGACTGACTGACTGGCTCAGCTAACTTGCAACCTCCTGATGATGCTAATTGTGATAAACGCACGTAAGGATTATGTAACTATTTTGTAACAAGGCTTTATAATTTCCTATTGATTATTAAAACATTATTTAAAGTATACTATTTATATTGTTAGATTAGCGTATAATGTAGTTAAAAGCTGTTTTATTTTAGAAAATTGTCACTGTAAACTATTTAAATATTTTTTAATGTGCATTTAATTAAACTTTAAAAGAAAATATTTTAAAAAATTGTATACTGCTTCTGTTAGTAATATTTTTATTTTTAGACCGTAGGATTTCCTAAAATATCTCCACAACATAACTTCCTGTGTGTTCCTACAAAACGTTTATCAAGGTATAATGACGTAGTAAATAGAATTTACGTTTAGTTTTACATTTTTTTTTTTAGTGCAGGTGACTATGATCATTGAATTTGTTTACATCTTAGCAAAGTGTCGTCCAATAAAAGTTTAAAAAATATGTTTGAACTTGAATGGATGGACAAAAAATATTTTATTAACGATTGAAAATTTGAACAAGATATGTATAAGAAGAGTGTAAACTAATAGAAGGAACTGAAAAATAAATGCATAAAAAATTGATAAATAAAATGAAAACTTTCAGAGAAAATATGAATATCCAAAATTATTAATTTTATATAACTTAGTGTTATATCCCTTTTTGAAAAAAAAATATATAAACAGGTATACATTACTTTGTGAATAATTATTAAATGAGATAAGTAGAAAATTTCCAATAAATATTACTAAAATATTTTGGTGTGGTAGTTAAAGATATAACCATTTTAATTTGAACTAATTTTTGCTAAACGTTGATATTTCTCGAATGAGAAGTTAGTGTTGTTTAAATGAAAGTTTCTAAGGCAGACCTGCCTGTGTATGTTTGTTGAAATAAAATTTGTAAGAAATAGTTTTTCAACATTTAATAAGGTTTTTCTATTAACTACATTACATTATTATTGTCTTTATTATATAAATTCTATTGAAACCAATATTAGGTTAATTCCTAACAAGTAATATAAAAAACAAATAAATTCCTACTGAGGTCAAGAATGTAAATTGTTATCATTGCTTGTTTATTTCCAGTTTGATTCTTTATGTTCACTAACCTTACAGCACTAACCTTTCGTTCGTTATGTTTTAACCTTACAGCACTAATTATGATATTTTGTGGTAACCATGGCAACCGTTTAAGGCTGTACGATGGAGGTTTCGACGACAACCAAATGGGGGGATTCATTTACGTATTTCAGAAATTAATTTCCTAATATTGGAAAGTTAACGAAGTATCAAAGCACGCTAGACTTTGAACATGAAGAATAACAGTTCGAATCCGGATAAACACTTCAAGTTTTTATAACATATTTATTGAATAAATATAATTAAAACTTTAATTACATTAATTGCCATCCACTAATTATGATATTTTGTGTTAACCATGGCAACAGTTTAAAGTTGTACAATGGAGGTTTCGACGACAACCAGATGGAGGGGGGGATTCATATACGTATTTCAGAAATTAATTTCATAATATTGGAAAGTTAACGTAGTATCAAAGCGCGCTAGACTTTGAACATGAAGAATAACAGTTCGAATCCGGATAAACACTTCAAGTTTTTATAACATATTTATTGAATAAATATAATTAAACTTTAATTACATTAATTGCCATCCACTATAGGTTTACAAAAATGTGTTTGAGCTTAATTAGAAGAATCCTTTTTTATTTTATTAACAATTGAAAATTTGTACAAGATATATATATATCAGGAGAGTATGAGCTAATAGAATGAATTGTAAAAAAATAATGTATTTACTTCTGCAGGCCCTTTCCTCTAACTATTCTATAGGTTTTGAAATGAGGCTTATTAACTGTGTATGCTTTGCACGGAGAAAAAACTTCGGCTTGAGAAATAATGGAAATACAATTTTTTTAAAAACATTTAATCTATAGGATTTGGATGTCATATAATGTTATTAAAATTTATATTATTTTCTCACTTCCGTTAAAATAAATCTTATTTATCCAAAAAGTTAAACGATAAATGTAAAATTATTTAGTTTTTTGGTCAGTTACTCAGTTAGTCTTTTATTTTGATTTATTACTCAGTTAGTAACGCCATAAGATGTAGCTTTCTGTCAGTATTTCTGTCCGTCAGTTAAATGACTGCCTAGCGCGTTTTATATTATCTACACCTGTAACACTTATTACAGGTTTTCTATTAGTTACATTCTTTTATTATTACCCTCTTTTACATTTTATATATACATTATACATTATATATACATTTTATTGGATACATTCTTTAACAGAATGTAATAGGTCACTCCCACTGAATAATTTTCAAAATTATTGACTGAAATGCTCTTCCTACCTGCCTTTGATGGCTCCAGACACTTCACTAGGCACGCTGGGTGTATTGATCAATTTAAGAAGCATGTTTCATGAAGAATAAAATCATACATGCAGCCTAAAATTTGGGAACTTGTTATTGAAGGTATTTATATTGTTTGAAGGTTTTAATAATATTAGAAGAAATATGAGTATTATAGTGTTACTAATAAAGTTAAAGTACCAGGCTGTAACAGTTTAACTTTCGATTGCTGACGCATCACTCTCCGCAGGGACTTGACTGTATTTATTCCACATTACTGAGACGGGAAATGTGGAAGGAAATGTCTTATTTCCGCCCGTGACAGAGTTTATTTAAAAGCTGTCCAGTGCCCTTTCCGCTGGCTTTTAGCATTATATTCAATTTAAAATCGGTAACGAATGTACCAAGATCTAAAAAAACTTTTAACATGAATATTTTCTTTTTTGTTCTTTTTATTAAATATCGATCCTTAAGATCCCTGATTTTTCAAAGATAATTTAAAGTAAAACTTCTTTTTCAATTCCTTGTTTTATTCTACATTCTTCCTTATATACAATCGTTCATCGTTTCAATCGGCACAATATATCTTCAATCGTTAATAAAATACTTTTTATTCACCCGCTACATTCAAAAACATTTTTTAAGGTGTATTGAATGGCACTTGATTTTAATACATTTTTTTCAGTATTAATTCATTGATTAAATTTGTTTAATTAATTTTAGTTTTATATGGAAAAAATTATTTTTTCAAAAGGGGCAATCTATGCAATAGTCATTTTGTCTCATTTGGCTTAAAATAAGTGAGAAAATATGATTTAATAGAACAGCTGACTTTATGTTACAGGTTATGTGGTAGAACAGCTGTTTTAACGCATACATTTCGTATATTTGTAAAAGTTCAACCTTCGGCATGCTGACGCATCACTCGCCGCAGGGACTTGACTGTACATCACTAACACGGGATATATGAAAGAAATTTCACATTTCCGCGTGACAAGGTTTAATTAAAGTTGCCATGTGCCCTTTGCGCTGACTTTTAGCAATAATATTCATTTTAAGATCGGTAACAATTGCACCAACTATTTTTAAGATGGACATTTGTTTTCTGTCTTTCATTAATATAGACCTTAAAGATCCCTGATTTTTCAAATTAAACTTCTTTTTCAATTCCTCGTTTTAATTCATACTCTCCCTATATATATATATATATATATATATATATATATATATATATATATATATATATATATATATATATATATATCTTTTTCAGATTTTCAATGCCTTATAAAATACTTTTTTCACATCCACTCAAGTTCAAATAGGTTTAAAAAAATTTATAGTGGATGTCACTTGATGTGAATTGGAGTTTTTTTTCAAATATTAATTCATTGATTAAATTTAATTAATTAATTTTAGTTTTATATTGGAGAAAACTTTTCATAATAGGGGCAATATATGCAATATAGGTATTTCGTCCCATTTGGCTCAAAATAAGTGATAACATATATCATAAAACAATTGATTTTGTGTTATAGGATATGTTGTAGAACAGCTAACTTAAAGCATTGGTTATGTTACTTTATTTATATTAATTGTATTTATTTATTAAAAGCAGCTAAAATAAAATTTTCCTTTGTTGATATAAATAAAAATTGACTTTTCTCGTTTATAACAGTATTTGTTTGTACTAAAAATCAAATATATTTGCGCCATTTACTTGAATAAAGTTACGAGTAAAATGTGAAACATTTTCTAGTTTTTTTTAAGAAAAAAACACTTTTCTCATGTAGAAAGTTTCCCAAACACATAATTTAATTTTCCAAGTTTCACATCAGCTGTAAGCTCTTGAGCATAAATTATATTAGAAGCAGGATCTAATATTGGCGTTAATGTTCCTTGAAAGTTTTAATAACGTTGAGATCTTAATGAGGTATTTGTATACAAAAGCGATTACTTACTAGGGAAGCCATGAGGACGCGTCAAACAAACGAGACGAGCATATTTCTCCTATAATTAAAGAACTTCTTCTACAAAGAAACTAATTCGAGACATGACAGTTTTATAACAGTTGACAAGGGCGACTATCATTAAAAGGAGATCAGCTTTTGCGAAGCATAATTTATCTAAACTACTTCTTCTAAACTACAGTCATAAATCCATCCCGTTACAGCCTTTATACCTAACCGATACCGCCAGTAGAGAGTTAGCTTCGTAAAAGGAACGAATGTTTTGAAATGCGCCAGCAAGTAAGCAATTACGTATTCCTTAGTTAAGTACTTTTTAAATATAGTTTAAATAGTTTGGTTGGGGAAGAGTGCGCAGACTAGCCAAGACTTGTGTCCAATCGTGTCCTTACATTCTTGTACGATTACAACATATCCTCCTAATAACTAAACTTGATATAATGCTTTTAAAAGGTTTTGAACTGAAATGGAATCTATTTTTAAAAACTTTAACCCCCAGATTGGCTTAAAATATTTTATTTTCAATGACGTCAAATTATTATTGTCGGCAATATTTACACATTTAGCAAAAGCTGCACATTTTCTTTTTAAATTAAATATTTTTTTTACATTTTCAAAACATAAACACTATATGGATTGTTAATTAAAAATGACTGATATATTTTTATTGCTATACTTTCATTTATTTAACTTTATACTAGGGATGGGCCGATTCCTAAAATCTTCGATTCCGATTCCGATTCCGATTCTAAAATTTTCCTTTCGATTCTCGATTCTTTATTCGATTCTCGATTCTCGATTCTTTCAAGTTATGTTAGCTTACATGCTAGTTTTCTAATAATTAATTTAGTTAACATCTTGGTCATTTGGCGAAACCTTTTAAAAGTTCTGTTTTAATGTAATAGGCTACACAAAACCTTCAACCGTGAGAGTGTTATCTGTCTATAATATAATTTATTAAGGTTAAGTTTCGGAGGAATAATACAGTGTTTCTGTTATCCGTCTATTCGCTCAACGTCATGGCCACGGTTCCGACGGTGACGGTTAATCGAGTTTTTACTGTACTTTTTTGTGTTTTGCTCTGACATTTAGTGAGAGTGAGAGAGACGAGCGATGTCAAACGACCAGAAATGGTTACGATCTTGATTGCTGTTGCTTCATAAATAATAATATTTTCATTTACTTTTATCATTTAATTCATTCAAATCAACTAATACATAAATAAGACATAGTTGGTAATTAATTATTTTTCCACACAAATATAATAAATTTTGTTTGGTAATAAATTACTCCACACGCATATTTTAATAGTTAACAAAATAGGAATCGGAATCGACACTTTTATGAATGAAGAATCGAGTATCGACGATTCCTCGATACCACCTAGAATCGACGATTCCTGGAATCGAGAATCGGAATCGGCCCATCCCTACTTTATACTTATTATTGTAATTCTTTAAAATAAAAGATAAATGTTTTATTAGATTTTGTCTCAATCAACACCTGGGCGTAATAAAAAACCAGGAGTATATAAATTATAAACAAAATAAATTTTGTTTGCGTGACTTGCTACAATCCGTCGACATTGTATTGTTGTAGCAGGCAGTGCTTTCTTGTCTACGCCTTCGTGATAACTTAATTCGTGCAGACATTTTGAAAGGGCACGTGATATATTATTTTTATTTCTCCATCATCTTTTATTGCCTTATTCGGTAATATATACACTTTAGTAGTAAATCTATACTACTAGTGTTTATTTATATTCTGTAAACAAATTAAATTCAATCAAAATTTTATCTCTGATATTTTGTCATTTTAGATTTATTAAAAATATTAATATGTTCACTTATTATGATTTTAGCATGCCATTAAAAATATAATGAGTTATACTGTTGCGAATGGATAATTATTATTTATTGTTTACTAATGACAAAGTGACATTTTTAGTTCATTTATTACAATAGGAGCCCCAGCAGATTGCAGACTTTTTATAGGCCGATAGTTTAGTCGAGTTGAGCTGCTAGTGCACACACTAAACCAACTAAACAGTTTGAAGTTGCTTAATGTAATCATCTTGAATTCACTGATTGAACTATATTTAAAAAGTACTTAACTAAGGGAATACGTAATTGCTTACTTGCTGACGCGTTTTAAAACATTCGTTCCTTTTACGAAGCTAACGCTCTACTGGCGGCATCGGTGAGGTGTAAAGGCTGTAACGGGATGGATTCCCACAGCCATTCCACAGTCATAAATCCATCCCGTTACAGCATTTATACCTAACCGATACCGCCAGAAGAGGATTATCTTCGTAAGAGGAACGAATGTTTTGAAACGCGTCAGCAAGTAAGCAATTACGTATTCCCTTAGTTAAGTACTTTTTAAATATAGCTTAAATGGTTTGGTTGAGGAAGAGTGCGCAGACTAGCTAAGACTTGTGTCCAATCGTTTCCTTACAATACATCTTGTACGATTACTTATACAAAGAATTTAACCAGTCACTATTTATAAGGAAGAAACTGTGTTTAAATAATAATAAATAATATTCAAAAACCTATGAAGACAATTATTTTTATTTTAACCTGACGTATATTTCGGTTACCAAGGAACAATCCTCAGAAACAGAACAACCAAAACTGACTAGCTCTACATAGTTATTTTATAATCGGTATTTATTTCCCGTTCCCACTTAATCAATTTTACCAGAAAAAATTATACCTAGCGATGCAGAAAGTCATCGGAAATTTTAAAAAATGTATAAAACTTTCCCTCATGCCCAAAAATTAAATATTTTGGAAAATAGCAATTCAACTTATTACATTACTAATTAAACTTTTTTGCTTAATTTTTTAGAATAGTATCTCGCAAATTGCTTCGAAATGTAATTCAACTTGCTGTTGCCCCCCAAAAAATTCCAAATTAAAAAAAAATTAACTTTACCTCTTCAGTTTCACACTGCATTGCTCGGTAAGTTCTATCGTTTTTAGGCCACAGTTACACAGTACAAAATGGTGTAAATGTTTCATTGCAATATTTTATGTTCTATGAATGGAGTAGTGTCTGTAAGGGTTTGTTCCATCCTTTTTAGTACTTTTGCGACTTACTATCGCATAAAAATAAGACGTGTGAGTGAATTTTATAATTCTATAAAGTTTGTGTGCCTGGTGAAACGCAGTGCTTATAGTGCTTTGTTAAAGTTAATTTTTTTTCAAAATTTGTAACATTTTGGGAGTCAATGCAAATTTAAGTCCATTTCGAGGCATTTTGTGTTACTACGTCAAGCAAATATTGGCAAAACCTTGAACTGCTATCGTTTTACGTCTGTCGTGAAGTGAGGGAGGAGTTGATATTTTCCAAAAATCTTTATTTTTGGGCCGTTAGTGGTATTTTCCATAACTTTTTTTGTATTATTGATGACCTTTTGCATCGCTTGGTAAAATGTTTTTGCAAAAATCGATTACATTAAAAATACGTTAAAATCTACCGAACTATTTACCCTCACTTAAGTTAAAGCAAGTTGATGAGACTTTTTGCGCTCACCTGGGAGGCGTGGCCGTGGAGATGGAGTGGGGGTAAGTAGTTTGGTAGACTGTAAGTAGGCCTAGACTATGTAGAGTTATTCAGTATTGGTTGTTCATCCTCTGACGATGATTACTCGGTAAGCGAAATGTTCTTCAGGTTAATATATAAAATATTAGTGATTAGAAGTTGCTAAGAAGGCCTATTATTTATTACAGTTTATCCTAGCTTAAAAGATGTATTACAATTTATATTTTAAATAAATCATATTATTAAATCTTTTTCCAAATACGAATAAAGATAAGCAAATTTTGTTGTTAAACGCAAATTTCGTTGTAAAGTTAGTTGGTAATTGTTAATTATATGATGTACAATAAAAAAAATTGTTCGAGTATCAACGCTAATGAAAAAATATTAAGCAAAACTTTACATTTCTTTAGCAAACCTTCTTGCACTGCTCAGTTTCGGAGATGTTATGATAAATTAAACATAGAAATTGGTTGCACACAGCCTACAGCAATGTATGCGTTCTGAATACTTCCGTAAAGTACAATTGAATTTGTTAAAAATCTGAATGAGGCTAAAATGTTTGCAACCCATCCACAAATAACGCTATTTAATTCTCGTTCTTTTTGTTTTATTTACATAGCTACAATACACATTTTCAACGGTTTCCAAATAGGATTTACCCTGGGCTTGGGAGCCTCTCGTTACATTCCTTTCTTTACAAATGTTCCGTTGGCAATCCTCGACTAAATGAGACGTCAGTGTATTCAACAAAATTAAAATGAAGGTATGACTTGATACGTTTCCCGTGAATGCCACTTATCTTAAAACGAAGAGGGTAGCGAGGTTATAGCTGCCCTTCATTGCTCCACTTAAGCCCTCCAACAGTAATAATTATATACAAATATTAACCATTTTTTAGAATTTAATTTAATTTTTAGTTTTTTTACGAAAGCAGTATATGTTGAAACATTGTAAAAAATAATAAATAAAATAACTATGAAGTTTCTGTATTGTTATTAAATTAGCGGACATAGGCTATTTCTTACAAACAATTTACAAAAAAGTATTTTCTACTATAAAAACTACGGTTATAAATCCAAAATGATAATACCTAAAATATAAACAGTACATAGGAGCATTGGTTCTTTCATGTTACAAACAATTATTATTCAATTCTTTCTGTTAGTTCACGCTAGTAGGGACGGGGTGCCTTTATCCCCCCAATGAGAGAGCAGTATTAGTTACCCCCACCACCAGCTAAGCCCCGCCCCTAGAGGTTGATTGGTGTCCTGGATCGGGAGGGCCATTTTGTTTTGGCCCCGCGGGCCATTTTGTTCTGTTGACGTTTGAGGATGAAAAAATATAAATGTGTATTGGGGAATGGAACCGTGGACGTTTGGTTTGCTGGCGTGTGACGCTAGCGACTGAGCTACGATGTAGTCAGTTGTGTGTTGTGGTTAGATGTTGGTAGAAGTATGTCGTGAGTGTTGGATGTTGGTTTGGTTGTATGAAATAAGAGTAAAACGTGTATTTGTATAAGAATAAATATTTTTATTGTGTTAAGAATATAATTATAAATACAGGATTATACATAAAATATAAATCTGGGAATTGACAGAATTTAGAGGGGAGACTTGATTAACTATGATATTTTGCACAATCATTCCATGTTCAGAAATAGTCGGCAGCGTCTGTCTGCGGGTTTCCGGCATATGGGGCACCTCTGCACCCTTTCCGCACACTCCCTGCAATAAACGTGACCGCAGGGTATGATGGCAGTGCATGGTGGTCGTTCTAAGCAGACAGTGCAGTCTGCTATACGGTAGCCACTGTTTCCTACAATCTGCTCTTCTGATGTTCTCTGTTTCAACATACAAAACAAAGAAGATAATTTTCTTGTAAATGAATAGCATAAATATCAGGTTTTACAAATTGTAACACTTACGACTACGCCTGAAGGGATTCGATCGGCCATTATCGCCGCCGCTTCAGCGACAGCCACTCTTCTTCGACCCTCTTCGAGTAGCTTATGTAGATCGCTCATCATTATCCGCCATACGCCGACCGCATAGAAATTTTCCTCGTATCCATCTCTTTGAAACGCTGCCTCTAAGTCCGCTACGAGTCTTTTTAGTATCTGCAGTGCATCAGCCGATACTCTACGAGCTGCAGTTGCCCGTGCGTTTCCCACAGCCGTCTAAGAAAATTAATTAGAAATGAAATTCAATTATAATCCTCTGATATTACTGCTATTATCATCGTACAATAAAACTTACTGAATATTGAGGAGGATACCGTGTCCTACTTCCTAAGCAAAGGAAACAGTCGATACGGGAATGCTCGAGTCCTTGTATGTGCTTTAGTTCCTCATCCAGTTCCCCCGAATAAGAAGCTCGATCTCTGAGTCTATTTACAACGTGATCTAATATTGCAGCCTATAAAATACAATGTATTAGTAATGAGCAAATAAGAATATAACAGTAATAATTTATTAAGAATACAATAATCACCGGCGTTGGGTGGTCGGTGTTGCTACGATCAGTCAAAGGCCCTCTGGTTCTAGAAGGTGTGTTTGTTCCCTGAAAGAAAAAAAAAACGCTTATTAGATGAAACTGTTAATAATCTAAATTGTTTGGAAACGGTAAAGGCAGTTCATTAATAATCACCGATGTTGGGTGGGCGGTGTTGCTACGATCAGTCAAAGGTACTCTAGGAGGAGCCGTAATGTTTGTTTCCTGAAAGAAAAAAGCTTATTAGATATGAAAATGAAACTGTTAATAATCTAAATTATTTATAATTACCTGTGACGTAGTAGGAGTCTCCTCGCTATGATCAACTATCGATTGGCGTCTATAGTACGGTGTCCATGTAACCCCATGTAATATTGATGGGCTACGTCTGTTACGATCGATTTCGTTAGCATGATTATCTAATTCTTCCCAAATGCCCGTTTCATCGTAGCTAGAATCATCGTTGTTTGTTGTGTCATTAGACTGAAAACCAATGAAAAATTGCAATAACGAAACATAAAAACTTTAACAAAAAAAAAAAAAGGAACACACTATTTCATACTCACCTCTGATTGATTACGTCTATCGGTCATCGTGTTTCTGAAATAAATCGATAATTTTTGAAATAAATTAAGTATTTGTTTAAAAAGAGTATTCGTTAATCAAGTCAGCTCCCCCCCCCCCGTGGGATGAACTCTAGTAGTTAGCCCCAGTGAAAACAGCTCCAGCCACGCTGTAATCAGTGGTGACCACTCCATTAATATATGTCACCCCCTTGAAAATAAATTTACCGTCGTATTTCCATTATCACCATGTCTTACCGACATTTCTCCAACTCCAGAAGAATCTTTCTCTATAGCAGTATCGTTTCGGAAAAAGTAGTCTTTTTTATATCGTCAGTCAACTTGAACAGATGAACGGTTGTTACGAGCACAGATAATACAGTATTCTTTATTCAACGCCCAACGACTTTAAAGGCACCAAAATTCGCTCGTAAACCGGAACCGCTCAAGCCAGCTCCCCGTGGGACGAACTCTAATAGTTCGTCCCAGTGAAAACAGCTCCAGCCACGCTGTAATCAGTGGTGACCACTCCATTAAAATATGTCACCCCCTTGAAAATAAATACGATTTACGGCCGTATTTCCATTATCACCGTCTTACCGACATGACGTGTAATGACAAATTTGCATTTCTCCAACTCCGGAAGATCGGAATCTTTCACTATCGCTGTATACCGTTTCGGAAAAAAAGTAGTCTTTTTTATATCGTCGTCATCAAAGTCAACCTGAATAGACGAGCCATGAACGGTTGTTACGAGTTTCGCACAGATAATGCCGTATTCTTTGTTCAACGCCAACGACTTTAACGACACCAAAATTCGCTCGTAAACCGGAACCGCATTGAACCGGTTAACTGTCGAATTTTTGGAGAGCTGACTTGCAGTATTCATAATTAAGATAAAACACACACACAACGCACCTAACTGCAAAGCGCTGAAGACTGATGCTCTCTGTATGTTGGTACCGGCTTATATACTGTGCAACTCCCCACGCGTCCTTTGTGTAGTTCCCATGACGTAGTTGCCCAAAGCGGCTGTGTCACGCAACGGAAAGTTTAGAAATCATTGACCTTTTCCCACACTCGAGGTTGTGCCGTGTGAAATCGTTGAACTTTCACTCCCACTCGCGGTCGTGCAGTGAAAGGATTAGAAATCTCTGACCTACTTTCACTCCTACTCGCGGTCGTGCAGTGAAAGGATTAGAAATCGCTGGCCTATGTCTCCCACTCTAAACAGGTTGCTATATAAACCCGTATATTACAGGTAGGACAGTATACTCCGGTCTCATTCAGACTGCAAAGAGGTAAGTGTGATTGTTATTCTATCTCTATTTCTAATAAACAGTTAGCTATATAACAGTTAGCACAGTATACTCGGTTCTCATTCTGACTGCAAAGAGGTAAGTGTGATTGTTATCCTATCTCTGTTTCTAATTTGACTTCTTAAAATAAAAACTATATTATGGCCGTGTATATTTTTTCTAATGTGCAAACCTATGTAAAGAAATTCCGTTTATACGGGAACAAAATTGTTTTTAAATTCAATACACCCCCTGAAGGTGTAGGAGAGATTGAATGGGTTAGACAGGGACTTCAAGAGTTGGTTGAATCTGTGACTAGGGGTACAACAGACGAAGATCGACTTGGTTTTACTATGACTAGCATAAACTTTAAGAATCGTACACCTGGGTACGTAGCCTTCAGACCTGCTTCGGAAATAACGTCAGACACGCTTTGGAGCGTTTTTGGCGGAATAGTCCAGAGTAACGCTGAGGGATTTATGTCAGGTGATACCTTCCAGGTATCGTGTACCAAGGTTAGAGTACCTGTAGGCCGGGGTCGACGTAGGCGTGGGATTTACAATAACTTTGACGAAGAGTGTCACAGCAGAACGGGAATCGTTGTAATTAAAAATAAAGATGCTTTGTGCTTGCCTTGTGCTCTTGTGGTTGGCATTGCTCGGGCGCAAAATGACAAAGAATATAAAGCTATAATACAGAACAAAGGTAAACGTCAGACCGTTAGGGCACAGCAACTAATGGCTGACGCTAATGTAGAAATTACCGAGTCAGGTGCCGGTGTGAATGAGTTACAAGCGTTTCAAAATCATTTGACAGAATATAAAATCACGGTGTACAGTTACGGTAGTAGAGGTAGGCATGTGTTATTTGAAGGTAATGTGAACAATCCCAAGTATAAAATAAATTTGCTATTTCACAAGTCCCATTTTAATGTGATTACCAGTTTAACTGGCGCGTTTGCGTGTCAATTCTACTGTGAAGCATGTCGAACACCATACAACACTTTAGGCAAACACAGATGTTCAGCTATCTGTTATTCTTGTAAACGGTCTCCGCCGTGTGTGCTAGACGACAACGGAGGTATTCAATGCGGTGACTGTAACCGTCACTTTATGAACCAGCAATGTTACAACACACATTCCGTAAGCGTTTGCAAGTATATTAGAAAATGTTTAATGTGTGAGAAGGTAATATTTACTCTAGATCGTAAAACCACACATCAGTGTGGAGAGGTTTATTGTAAAATGTGCTTAGAGTACAAACCGGCTAACCATCGGTGTTACATGAAAATCAATACACAAAAGCCTCCAGTTAAAGATTTCATGTTTCTATTTTTCGACCTGGAAACGCGTCAAGACGAAGTCCTTGATAGCACTCACGTGCACAGGGTAAACTTATGCATTTCTCAACAGTACTGTTGGAAATGCGTAAATGGCGAACGTTGCCGTAATTGTACGCCACGAACTCGTGTTTTTAAAGAGAGTCCAGTTGAAGGGTTCATGGCCTACATAATGGATGCGCGTAAAACGTTTAAAAAGGTGTGCGTTATCGCTCATAATGGACAGGCATTTGATTTCCAATTCCTTTTGAAATACGTTCTGGAAGAAACTCAGTTTACACCTGAATTGATAATGCGTGGAACTAGGATTATAAAGATGGAGATCGATAACATAAAGTTTATTGATTCTCTAAACTATATGCCAATGGCATTGTCTAAACTCCCTGAAGCGTTCGACCTACCTCCCGAAAAAAAGAAGGGTTACTTTCCCCACCTTTTCAACACAGTGGCCAATGAAAATTATGTAGGTCCTATTCCAGCAAAGGAATACTACTGTCCTGACTCAATGTTCGAAAAGAACAATACAAAATTCTTACAGTGGTACGATGAACAGGTCTCCAACGGTTATGTATTCAATTTTCAAAGGGAAATATTCGAATATTGCCTCTCTGATGTTGATATATTAGCTCAAGCCTGTATAAAGTTTCGTGCTTCGTTCTTGCAGGAATGCAATGTAGATCCGTTTCTCGAGGCCGTTACTATTGCTAGCGCGTGTAGCCTAGCGTTCAGAAGAAATTTTCTCAAGCCAAACACAATAGGCATACTGCCAAAGAATGGATACAGACTCGTCGATAAGCAGTCCACCATTGCTCTACAGTGGCTCGCATGGATCGAAGACCAGAAAGGCTATCGACTGGAGCATGCTGGTAGAGGTCGTGAAATTAAAGTAGATGGTATAAAGGTCGACGGACTATGTGACCAAACGAAGACCGTATATGAATTTCACGGCTGTTACTGGCACGGATGTCCAAACTGTTACACATTTGGGCGTGATTCACCTCTAATCGACGACCCGTCAGACACTCATAGTGCTCGACTGACCAGGACTAAAGCTAAGACGGCTAAGTTGTCCCGTCATTATAATGTTGTCGAGTTGTGGGAGTGTGAATTTTATAGGATGAAAAAAATAAACAAAAGGATGGCATACCTTGATTCCCACCCTCTAATACATCTCACACCACTAAACCCTCGAGATGCGTTTTTCGGCGGTCGTACGGGGAATGTAAAATCGTACCATATGTGTCAGGAGAACGAGAAGATTCGGTACATTGATGTTTGTTCCTTGTACCCCTGGGTGTGTAAGTACCGAGAATATCCGATAGGACATCCGCAAATACACGTCGGTAATAATGAGTGTAGAGCCGCAGGAATGTCTGCTGACGGCCTCCTGAAATGTACAGTCCTACCTCCTCGGGATTTGTATCATCCAGTGCTGCCGGTCAGGATGAACGATAAATTGATGTTCATCCTATGCCGTACATGTGGTGAGAACCTTATACCTGGAGACTGTACTCACTCTCTTGACGAACGGACGTTGACAGGAACATGGACTATGGACGAGATACGCAAAGCTGTGCAGAAAGGTTACGTGATATTGGAAATGTATGAGCTCTGGCAATACGAAATGGCTTCATTTGACAAAGGGAACGGACTGTTTACCGACTATATTAATAAATTTTTAAAAATAAAGCAGGAGGCTTCAGGTTACCCAGAGTGGTGTCGTACTGAACAAGACAAAATAGACTATGTCCAAAGCTATTTCGACAACGAGGGGGTTAGACTTGACCCGATGAAAATTGAAAAAAATCCTGGTGCCAGGTCGTTGGCTAAATTAATGTTAAACTCCTTTTGGGGTAAGTTTGGACAACGTGAAAACCAGCCAAAGACTACAATAGTAAGAGAGCCGAATGAACTGTTCAACTTGTTAACGTCACCGTCAATTGATGTAAACAATATACAAGAGGTTAACGAGGACGTTGTCGTAGTGAACTGGTGCTACACCGACAACACCTGTGATGTACTACCAACAGTAAATGTCGTTCTCGCTGCATTTACTACAGCCCATGCTCGTCTTAAGCTCTATGAGTATTTGGACGTGTTGGGATCACAGGTCCTCTATTACGACACAGATAGTGTAATTTATCTCCACAAAGACGGTACGCACGATGTATCGACAGGAGACTACTTGGGACAGATGACAGACGAACTGGCAGACTATGGTCCTTCTGCATATATAACAGAATTTGTTTCGGGAGGTCCGAAAACGTACGGTTACAAGGTAATGTGTCCGGAAAATGACAAAACCGTTACAGTTTGCAAAATTAAAGGACTGACTTTAAATCTCCGCACCTCAGGTTATTTAAATTTCGATTCTTTAAAGAAACTAGTATTGAATGAACAAACAGAGGAGGATAGCATAATGGTCGATGAATCGCGTATACGTCGCAGAAAGGATCATGGTGTTGTTACTGTGTGTGAAACAAAAATGTTCAGAGCCACAGGTGCGAAAAGAAAACGTAACGGGGATTTTGATACGCTACCTTATGGGTACTGTAAAGTTCCACGCCTAGAATGATTCCCATCATCCTGAACGGTGTTGTGAAATCAAGTCGTTCCATTTTAGTTTTTGTATGACCTATGCTGTGTGGAGATCCTAGGCTGAATGAATGGGCCCTCTGTCACGGTCTAATCGCCTATAAGGTTGTGTGAATGGATAAGTGTTGTAGCAACAAAAGAGCATAGCTTCTGTTTTGACAGATTGTGTGTGTATTGAATAAAATACCTTTTTGCAAAAGGTATAAAATATTTGTTGCACGAGTGTGTGTGTGTGAAACCTAGGTTGAATGGTCCTCTGTCTCGACTTAATCGTCTATAAGACTGAATGTGTGTGTGGATGGGATTAAAAGTAAAATTGAACGACAAAAACTGATCGCCTGGGAGGATAGGCCTTGGAATGCTTCACATTCCCGGGGAAGCTTCCAAAAAACAAGAACGACTTCGGACTGTACCTCTTGGGTGTTGATGGAAACCTAGTCAGTTGGTTTAAAAGTACCAAAAGTAAAATCAAGGTGGTCAGTTTTGAAATGAACGTTAGACGTGCTATTGCTAACGAGCTTCATAAGCCGGCTCGTAGAAATTTTAAAACACGTAGTGTTACTTTGAAAGGTGTAAACGATCTTTATCAAGCGGATTTAGTTGAGATGATTCCCTATGCAAAGGAAAACAAAGGCTATAAGTATATATTGACTATGATTAACTGTTTATCAAAATTTGCGTTTGCGGTGCCGATAAAATCTAAAACCGGTTCCGAAGTAGCTTCGGCATTAAAGCCTATACTAGAGAAACACAGTATGAAGCATTTTCAGACCGATCAGGGTAAAGAATGGTTTAACAAATCTGTTCAAAACTTATTGAAAACCTATAAAATTAATCACTATCACACTTACACCGAGAAAAAAGCTTCCATCGTAGAAAGGTTAAACAGAACTTTGAAAAGTAAAATGTGGTTAGAATTCACGGCTCGCGGTAGTCATAAATGGACTGATTTTTTAGATGATATTGTAAAGTCATACAACAAAACCGTACACAGTACTATTGGTATGAAACCGTGTCAGGTGAGAAAAAAACATGAAGCAATGCTGTTGGCTAGAATAAAAGACAAGGTAAATAGTCGTACTATACCTCAATCGCGATCATTCCAGGTAGACGATAGAGTTAGAATATCCAAATACAAAAAAGTTTTTTCGAAAGGATTTTATCCAAACTGGACGCAAGAAGTATTTACCGTGTTTGCTGTTGTACCGTCCTCACCTAAAACCTACATTTTACAAGATTCGAGAGGTGAAATATTAAAAGGTGGGTTTTATGCTGAAGAATTAAGTCGAACAAATGTTGGCGACGTTTATTTGGTGGAAAAGGTTTTGCGCCGGAAAGGAGATAAGCTTCTTGTGAAATGGCAAGGTTTCGATAAAAAGCACAACTCTTGGGTAGATAAAAATAAACTTATACTGTGAAACAATTTACCACATCCGGCAAGCCGCCCATGCGCATCCGGCCATGTGCAAGCGATGACGTGAATGGAAAAGTACTGGTCGCAATTGCTTTGTCCCAACTGACCTTACACGCATCCGGCCACGAGCATGCGATGACGTCAATGGAAAAGTACTAGTTGCAGAGTCAATGTGTCACAATTGCTTTATACTGCAATAGAAAATATGTTTCGAAAATAAATATCAGTTTTTTCACACAATTGATTCATTCTGGTTACGTCTTTCGAGATGCGTGTAGTGGTTGCTCCATATACGATGCAGCTACATAATTTCGACGCTTATGTAGGTGAAAAGGAGAAACGAGTTCGACACAGTCCCCTATTGCCCAACACTATTAGAGCAATTGTGTGTGGTCCTTCAAATTGCGGTAAAACAAATGTAATTTTTAATCTTTTGTTCGAGGCAAACGGGCTGAAGTTCGCCAACATATATATTTTTTCAAAATCACTTCACCAACCGAAATATGAGTTTCTGTCTAAGGTGATGGAAGAATCGGGTATCGGTTATTTTCCGTACAGTGATAACGACAACATCATCAATCCACATGAAGCGGAACCGAATTCCATTATGATTTTTGACGATATACAGTGTGAAAAACATGATAATATACGTAATTACTTCAGTATGGGGAGACATAGCTCAATTGATTCTTTTTATCTCGGTCAAACGTACAGTAGGATTCCCAAACATTTAATCCGAGACAATACCAATCTGATTGTTGTATTTAAACAGGACGATATGAATTTAAGACACATTCATTCGGATCACGTAGGCACGGACGTGTCGTTTAACACTTTCAAAAAGCTCTGCGCAACAGCCTGGAAAGAGAAATTCGGTTTTATAGTAATAGATAAAGACAGCGATATAGATCAGGGTCGATACAGAATCGGGTTTGATTCCTTCGTAAAAGATTTATAATGCGTATATACACTTATAATGATATTTCGCCATATGCTAATAGCGGCACTACGAAAACACCAAAATCAAATTTATGTTGTTTCTATTATCCCGATAAGAAGAGGTTTTGCGGAAACTACTGTAGCCGTACGAATAGACATGGACATGTATTTAATAGGCGCTGCTGGAGACATAAGCGGTTCGGATCGTACAGCAAGAGCTTACCGCCTATAATTCTGTTAATGATCACATCCGCAAATAGAATTTATAATCGAGACATTTGGATTAGGTTCATGCACGAATGTGATAAAGGAGGTGTACCATTTGAATTGATATTATACAATGAACACATGTTGAAAGGAACTGTTCGCCATCCGCAAAACTTGGTATCCAGATTCCGACCGTTTCCTGATTTTTTCAATCGGACTTTGACTCTCAGTCACGGAGGCATAGAGTACACGCAAGTATACCTCGACATGTTACAGTACAGCTGTTCATTGCCGTACGCGTCCCGTTGTGTAGTAATCACGGAAAGGACAATTCCCATAGTCGGTCCTATAAAGGCGTACAAGCTTATCAGCGGTGTAAAGTGTTGTGTAGACATTAGCTACAATGTGAAATATGGTCCTAGACCTTCGTCGCTACCATTACGCAGTAGAGGTAAATTTTACGAGGCTGTAAATAATAAGGCACAAGGTGTGTTTACAACCGAATTTCTAAAGGCCGCCCTGCCGACGGTGCCTAATCAGTGTCATCATTTCGGCTTGTCTTTTGACGGATCAAAATATACTGTTGTCGATAGTAGGCAGCTTCAAATGTGGTGCACATATACGGGGGCAAATACTGATGAGTTTCTGCTTTTGAATAGTTATCTTCTCGAAAACTCTATACCGACGCTAAAACGGTACATGCAAGATATGCCCAAAGATGATAATCTAATAGTAGCCGAAATACCGCAATGGCGCGAAAATATAAAACGTACCTTTGTCTTTAGGAGCGCCGAGAAGGTGGAAAGTATACCATATTTTGACAACAACATGTACAGATACTGCCGAGGTTTATCTTGGAACAATTCGAAATTGATGAAAGCGTCCGCATCGCAGGTTGTGCAGTACCTATTGCGTGAAAAGCGTTACGCTGTGTTTTTTCGATCTTTGGAACTGTCTTAAAAGCTATTTGATAGTCGAATTACTGTTCATTTCGCAATATGACACCAAAGGAGGAGCAAGTTATCTCTGAGATCGCCCGTTTGAGGGAGAACATCAAGAGAAAGTATCTGCAGATAAAGTTCGGCGATGCAGATGCTGAACGGATTTTGACTAAACAATATAGCCCTATCATTAAGGAAATTTCGAAAATTCGTCGTCCACAGCCGAAAATGGAAATTAAAAAAGAAGAAGAAATGGATGTAGACATGGAGGATGATGCTTCACAAACCCATGTTCCGAAATTCATCGATACCGAAGTAATAGCTGAATCAACAGACGAGCCTGGACCTTCAGTTACACCGATGCGCCAAAGTAGTGTTGTTAAAGAGCTACTATCAACACCGGCGGGCCAGGAAGATAGTGTTCGTTATGTCCATACAATGTTCAAACATCGTCTACCGCGGACCTACGTGTTGAGAATGATTAAAGACAATAGGAATACAATTGATAACACATACGGTCCTCGAATAACAGGAGACGGTACTGTTATGATAGGCGATAAGTATATAAGGTTTGACGACGAAAACGGTGACATCATCATCGACGCGGACACTTACAAGGGAACCGAAGGGCTCTATGAATTGATATTTATGCGCAAACCCGATGAAACATTATACACAAAGGCCGACCTGAACACCTATAAACAAATCTGTGAACAAACCAGTGCTCATAGGAAAGGTTATAATCATCTATTAGCCATAAACCGTGCTAGTAAATCCGCCAAGTACAAGGCAATTATATCGAGATTATTTCCGCCGACCGGTTTGCATAGCGGTAAAGGTTATGCCTATTGGGACAACCCTAACGAACTCTGTGATAGGTTACGACTCCTTTTGTCATCTCAAGAGGTAGGTCATACGGGTCATGAGAACGAAATTGCCTCCATTATAGAAGAGCTGAGGGAAGCGGGTTTTATAAAAGGCAGTGGAAATAGAAAAATTAGGACATTAATAAGATGAGCGTCGATAAGTTTGGTCGTTTTTCGGACCAGATTAACGCTCCGCACCCCCATCATCATCAGCACGGGATAGGTCTGACTCCCGATGGTAATCATTATGACGCGATAGGTAAGTTATTGCGCAATGTTGGTGATCCTATTGAGGACAGCGATGCCGTCAATGCGGGTACGATAGCGAAAAAATGTTTAGGTTTCGACGAGGATAGGAAAAAATACTACACTAAAGGCTTTTCTGTAGGCGGTCTAGGCCATCCCGTTGAGGACGGCGATGCAGTGTCCAAAACGTATCTCGAACAACACTGTTTGACTCGAATAAAGAATAGATATCATACAAAAGGCTTGCCTTTGGGAGGTCTCGGAGAGCCGAAAGAAAAAGATGATGCCGTAACGAGAGCCTACTTGGAATCGTTGGTTCCTATTAAACTAGCCGATTGTTTTTCCTTCGGCGACCAAAGGGTGTGCGGTGTATCGGCGCCTATGAAAGACTCTGACGCTATTAACATGAAGTACGTCAGAGATAATTTCTTATCGAAAAACGCAGAGGGTAAATTTGACGCTCACGGAGTGGCCATATGTAATGTTAAAGCGCCTTTGTATAAAAATGACGCCGCTACAAAATTATACGTGGACGATAGGGTGCCTCGAAAAGACAAAACTGTTTGGAGTTTTCAAAATAAGCGGCTCGCTCAGGTCGAAGAACCTTTGTACCAACAAGATGCGGTCACACTGGGTTTTCTAATGAAAAATACGCTGTTTCTCACCCTACTGCCGATCGGTGAAATGTATAACGCAAACGGAAAATGTATAACTAATGTTCGAGACGGTTTCACCGATGTCGACGCTGTTAACGTTCGTCAGCTTCATGAAATTAAATCTTGGATAAAGAAATACAGTCTGCATTCCGAGGGGACGGGCGACTACTACTGGTTAAACTCTAAGCGCTTATCGGGGATAGCCGATGGTATAGCTGATAACGATGCTGTTTCGCAAAGGCAATTGAATACGGCTATTCAAAGCCTACGAGACACGCTAATGCGAGAGAAGCCTGTCGAAAAATAGATCGACAAGGTCAATACACGAAAATAAATACGGGAACACTTTAAACATAATATCAGTCGTTGAAATGTTCTTCAAGCTGATGTTACTGTTCGCCTTGTTGAGCTCCTCGCTCGCAACGTCGTCGTCGTCGTCGTCGCCTTCCCCTATCACCGATACGACGCCAACGGTATTTTGTGGATATACTGAAACTAACGGTAGTAGTAGTAGTATTGTTCAGGCTAAGACCAACCGTAAATGGGGTATCAACGGACTAACTTGGTATATGTATGGTAATAGAAAATATCTCAATATCGCTTCGCACGCTTTCAATCTCTGGAGTAGATATATCCCTTTGACTTTTACTCTCGACTCGACAAGGCCAAATATCGCTATACTATTTGGGGACGCTGAACATATAAAACTGTCGGAAGGAACAATGTGCGGTACTAGATTTGACGGTAGAGGAAGAGTCGTTGCCCACGCTTTTGCGCCTCATGTGCTTCAATCGCAAGTAGAGATACACTTCGATAACGAAGAAGAGTGGGACTTTACAATGTCTACATCCGTTAATGGTCGTGACTCGTTTTACGCTGTTCTGGTTCACGAAATAGGGCACGCTCTAGGACTCTCTCATAATAAGAAAAGTGATTCGATAATGTATGCCTATACGACCACCCGAAATATATCCAGTATGTATTATTTAGACCTTTCTTCAGATGATATTAATAATATTCAGTATCTATATGGTGCAAAACCGACCACCACTACCCCCTCCACCACCACAAGCACTACCACCACAAGTACTACTACCCCTACTACCATCAGCTCCACCGCTCGTTCTAGCCCTACGACGATCGAAACAGAAATAAACACTATAGATTTATGTTCTGTCCGCGGCTTTGACGCCGTTTTAATAGCGATGAAACATATGTACTTGTTTCACGGACAGTATGTATGGATATTGAATTTGGATCCGAATAAGAGAGAAGTTGTTCCGAAACCCGAAATCATTTCGGAATGGTTAAACTATTTGCGACCTGGTTTTACTAACGTTACCGCCGTTTATCAATCACCCAGCGGAGATGTGGTGCTCATTGCTCACGGATGGGTTTACGCTATAGAATATCCTAGTCTTTTGAAAAGATATATGTACACGCTGAAAGATTGGATAGGACGACCGATGAAGACGGTTAACGCTATTTTCAACAGTCATCTGGGTAAAACAATTGTCCTCTACGACAACGCTTATGTGATGAGATATGATGAATGTAGGTACACCGGTTTATATCAAGGACCTATGACCGAAATCTACCACGGTTTACCAAACGATTTGCGTGGCGGTTTCAGATATATGGACGGAAATCTTTATTTCTTCACCGCCGACAACCAGGTTTTTGTGTACAACGAATTTCTGGAAGCTGTGACGGCAGTTGAAAAGGATATTTTCGATGTTTTGAAAATACGATGCATGAAGACGACTAGACTCCGAGAGTTATATGCAATCTTGAAAGACATATTTTATAAGTAGGCGTAACAGTGACTGTTATGAATCATTAATAAAATGGGTGTCAAACGGAAAACAGCTGTTAGTCGTAAACGCGGTGTCGTAAAGACAGGACGTGGACTAGTGTCTGGTGTTTTGAATAAAGCCATCGATTTACTTCCAGTCGAATTACACTTACCTTCGTACAATTATTGCGGACCGGGAACAAAATTGAAGACACGGTTGGCACGCGGTGATAAAGGTATAAATCCGTTGGACGAAGCCTGTAAACAACACGATATCTCCTACAGCAACTACAGTGATTCAGATAGAAGACGCGTAGCCGACGAAATCTTAGCGGGAAAAGCTTGGAGCAGAGTCAAAGCGGGTGACGCATCGCTCGGTGAACGCGCTGCTGCTTTGGCCGTAACGGCAGCGATGAAAGCTAAGACCGCATTTGGCGGCGGTAAAAGACGTCGTCGTCGTCGAAAGCCTACCGTTCAACACCTGTTGAAACGTCTGCAAGGCAAAGGGCTTTACTTGAAACCGTACAAGAAACAAGGTAGCGGGAAGAAGAAGAAAAGATGTACGAAAAAAAAACGTCGATAGATTGTATACCCATTAGACCGTTGACTAATATAGAACTGGAAAGATACGCCTTAGCATTGGGAGTACCGTGGTTCAGAGGTGTATACATGAGAGATACATTACCTGCACGACCTTTAAGAAACGAATCGGCTATCGTGAATTTGGATAGTATAACCGGCCCCGGCACCCATTGGGTATGTTACAAAAAGAGAGGAAACTCTATAGAGTACTATGATAGTTTCGGAAATCTGCGACCGCCAATTGAGCTAAGTAGGTATTTTGGCGAAAACGCTAACGTACACTATAACTACAAGAGACATCAAAAAGACAACTCAGTCGTTTGCGGTCATTTGTGTCTAAAGTTTCTAACGTCATGAGCATAGTTCTAACAGATCACACTGCCGTTTTGTCTTGTGACTTTTTCCCACCAATTGATGTATCAAAAGGCGAGTGGGAAATAGCTTTTATCGATCTGGCAACATACAACTCGATACCAAACATCGTTGAGGATGTAAACAATCTTTTTCATTACGGCGATGATAAAAACGTTCACACGATTTCATTACCGACCGGATCGTACGAAATATCCGATATTGAGAGGTATATTAAAACGAAACTAGTTCCCGATACTGTTTTAGTATTGACACCGAATAATAACACACTCAAAGTGGAAATAAAATGTTCGCACGCAATCTTTTTCGACAAGGCCATGTCTATAGGCCAGCTGATGGGGTTCAGTAAGAAGAAATTAGAGGCAAATCATAAACACTCTTCTGACCGGCCTGTAGATATCATCAGGGTTAACGTGATACGCGTGGATTGCAATATAGTCGCAGGATCGTTTCAAAACGGCATAGAATGCCATACTTTGCACGAATTTTATCCGCAGGTACCGCCCGGTTATAAAATTGTAGAAGTCCCTCAGAGCGTAATATATTTACCTGTCAACGTAAGCGTCATTCATAATATCACTGTAAGTCTACGAGATCAGAACGGCGATATAATAGATTTTCGTGGAGAAAACATTTCCTTACGATTACATTTACGTAGACGTCGAGATGGGGCTAATATTTAACGAGCGCTACTATAAGAAGGGCGGCAGTTTACGTCCGACGACGGCACAGTTAACACTGCGAAACGTTAGGTTCCTCAGATCTTTGGGTTTTAAAGTGAACAATGGAAAACCTTTTGGCAATCGACTCTAGCGCCCAGTACGACAACACCCTCAACGGGCTGGAGTACCATACTCATCGACCGTACTCCTCCGCTACGTTTGGTAATAACGATGAAATTCGTATTCCCATTCATCAACAAGATGTCATTACGATACCTTTTCAGAGCACGCTGCATATAAAAGGTACTTTGACAGCGACAAAAGACGGAGGAGCGGCCGCTGACGTGTCTTTGATAAATAATGCTATAACTTTTCTTTTCGACGATATCAGATACGAAATCGGAGGCAACGAAATAGACAGGACCAGGAATGTCGGTATAACGACCACCATTAAGAACTTGCTTTCTTTGCGCGAACACGAAAAAAATAAACTCGGAAATTGCGGTTGGCTAGGAGTGGGTAAAGCAAATAACGATTGTAAAGAGTTCAACATAGTTATACCGTTGCGTATGTTGATGGGATTTTTCGAGGATTACAATAGAATTGTAGTCAACGTGAAACAGGAGCTTGTCCTTTTGCGTTCATCTTCAAATTTAAACGCAATAGTTAGCACGGATGCGACAAATATTGATCTGAAAATAAATACTATCTATTGGCGAGTTCCGCACGTCTCCGTAGCCGATCCGATAAAATTGAAACTTTTGAAAATGATTGAACGCGATGTCACCGTTCACGTACCACACCGGAAATGGGAACTAATAGAATATCCCGGTTTACCGGCCACGAAACAACTCTCTTGGACTGTAAAGACATCTTCGCAACTGGAAAAACCTCGTTACGTAATTTTCGCGTTGCAAACCGATCGCAAAAACAAGATTAAAACAAATGCTTCAGAGTTTGATAGCTGCAAGGTAACGGATGTAAAATTGTATCTCAACTCTCAGTACTTTCCCTACGATAATATTCTCGGCGACACCGCCATTTTGTATGACATGTACGTTAGATTTCAACAGTCCTATTATTCACGCGAACCATCACCGTGTCTAGACTTGTCAACCTTTAAGCAAAAAGCACCGATTTTTGTAATCGATTGTTCGAAACAAAACGATACGATAAAATCAGGACCTGTAGATGTGAGACTTGAAATCGAGGCGTCTGAAAATATTCCGCCTAATACTTCCGGTTACTGCTTGATTATTCACGATTCGCATATTGTCTATAACCTGCTAACAGGTGTTGTTAAAAAGATTACGTAATCTGTGACCACACCCTGCGATACCGTGCGCATTTAGTCTCAGTTGTCGTCATGGACGTGATGGATGTAGACCGTACCGCTCGTCCGTTGAACATATTTCTAAAGTCTGTGTATTTTCTGAATGACCAGTGTACGAAGTTTGTCGCGACCGGGCTTTTTCAGCACACTGTCTACGAACTAGGCGTCCTTATACAGGCTAGTAGAAAATTTGTTTTTTTCACATACAACGACTTTAATGATTTCAAGACACGACTACCGCTGCCTGAAGGAGACCAACGTAAGTTTACACTAACTAACGGCGATATCACAATAAAGACTATCTTCGGTAAACGTTATATCGCCTTATTTGACGGAAAACACAGGGTCACCTTGGGCCTACCAGAATGGAATTTATTAATGGATACCTTACCGCTCGTAAACCGGCGCATCAGCGAACTGTTTTATAATGAACCACAACTAGGGTCTTACATCATTGAGTGTCTAGCCACGGACGAGATCGTGTCCAGTACTCTCCCCGAGGCAGACAAGTTGTACGAGGAAGTGGTTTTGTACAAGAAGCATGCAAGCAGTGGTTGAGTTTCATGCCTTCGTCGACAACGAAGGTAAATACGTTGTCAAGGAACTGGCTGTGGTTGCCGAACATTATCAAAGTGTTGCCATTTTTAAACCGCCTTACAAATTTCACAATTTAAATGAGTCATCGCAAAAGTCTGCTCGTTGGTTACAGTCAAGCTATCACCGTATCAGCTGGTACGAAGGTAGTATACCTTTTGACGAAGACACAGTGCGAAACATGTTAACACCGTTTTCCACCATATTCACAAAGGGTTTGGAAAAGGCTCAATATTTGCGACAGTTCCATCCACATGTCATGGAATTGCCTGAGAAATACTCGTCTAGCAACAACAACAACAGCCGTATTTACTTCAAGTGCATACTACCGCAACACAACAGTTATGTAGATTGTAAATGTGCACTGCGCAGTGCAAGATATTATTACGATTTGCTTATCGCTTAGTGTGTAAAACAACTTGAAGGTCACTGGCGTTAGGGTAACTCCTCGTAAACCTTCAAGAAAAATGTTTTAAAGGTCCCTGCCACGGGGTAACTCCCTGTAAACCTTTAAAGCTTCAAAACAAAATTAAAAAACAAATTTGATGGTCACTGGCGCGGGTTAACTCCCCCTAAACCTTCAAGAAAAATGTTTTAAAGGTCCCTGCCACGGGGTAACTCCCTGTAAACCTTTAAAGCTTCAAAAAAAAACTAAATGGTCACTGGCGCGGGTTAACTCCCCCTAAACCAAAAGAAAAATGCTTTAAAAGTCTCTGCCACGGGGTAACTCCCTGTAAACTTTTAAAGCAAAAAAAAAAAAAAACGCTTTGCCTTTGAAGGTCCCTGGCGTAGGACAAGTCCTCCTAAACCTTCTTGGCTGTTTGCATTGGGAACTGCATTTTGTCATGGAGTGGCAGTTACAGGAAATGGCGATGGTTGGAGCCATTTTCATTCGGGTTTTCGACCTCGAAGTTCGGGGTAAACACCCTACAGTCGATTACCCGTGGGGACTGCATTTTGTAGCAGTCACTGGTAAATAGCGTCGGCTATTTCCAAACTTGTAATGTGGGCATAATGATGACGGTTTCAACCCCGTATGAGACACAGAGAACAAGTGTATAAGAATACAAGACATTTAAGATTTTCAGCCATTCCACAGACAGACATGGTTTGGACCGATTCTCTTACAATTGAGAACCCAGTTTATCGACGTTATTCACTTGCGAACACAAGATTATGCTCTTTTCGTAATTGGAAGGGTGTGGAAAACGAAACAGTGAATCCATATACTCTAAGCTTGGCCGGTTTTTTCTACACCGGAAAAGATGACCTTACTATATGTTTTAGTTGTGGGGGAGGTCTAAGCGATTGGGAACCTACACATGACCCGTTTGGTGAACACGTTTTATGGTTTCATAAATGTAAATTTGCATCGATTGTACAATCTAAAAGAGAAGAAGAAATGGAAATCGATATTGCAACTGATGATGATGATGATGATGATGATGATGATGATGATGATGATGATGACGATAATGATGACAATGACGACGATGATGATGATGACGATGACGACGGTGACCTAGTACAACGTAATGAGGATGATCGTTCGATATGTAAGATTTGTTATGCAGAAGAAGTACAAGTTGTATGTCTACCATGCGGACATGTGTTTGCCTGTCAATTGTGCTCGCTTAGCCTTGAAGTATGTAGCGTGTGCAGAACGCCCACATCCGCCACGATACGTATTTATCTTTCATAGGCTTGGGAACTGGTAAACCTTGAGAACCGGACGTTGCGGGGTCGTGAGTGTTTAGTGAACTCGGCGTGAGAACGTGAACCAGCAGACCTTGACAACCGGATGCCAACTGTGAGACTTTGATACCCCACCAAACGTTGAAGAGTATATATATCAACAACACACTTGTAGATCTCTCACAGTAGCTTGCCTGGACCGACGAGAGTCTGAGGAAGAGGTTGCAGTGATTGGCTGAAACTTTGTTTAGGTAATTCACAACGAATATTTATAGTTATCATCTTTCTATTTGAAAATATTTTACTGTTGTTAATTTTTCATTTCAATCACATTGCTTTTTAATTTGTCATCTTTCATTTGAAAATACTTTATATGTTTACATTTGTTTTCAATCACAATGCTTCTTTTTTAAATTATATTTGTCAACTTTTTTGAATATTTATCATTTCAAACGCTTTTTAAATTTTACCAATTAATATTTTATTATAATTATATTTTCGTATTTTGTTAATCTCTCACCAGGATCCAGGATAATGGTGCCAGGATTCAATATTACCAGATATACTGACGGCATGCTGCGGGAGCTGGTCAAATCTATTTTACCGGGCTTGGCTGAAGATCTATTTAGGTAAGTGACAACGATTATTTATATTTGTCATCTTTGAAAATACTTCATATGTTTACTTTTGTTATATTTTCATTTAAATCACATTACTTTGTCATCTTTTATTTTAAATTACTTTATATGTTTACTTTTTGAATTTGAATCACATTGCTTCTTAAAATTTTACCAATAATTATATTTTATTAACTTTAAGAGAGCTCAAACTGTTTGATATTTTATATTTTAAACTTATATCAAACCAATCAATTTTTGATAAAATAGTATAAGGCAGTAGTACTGTATTTTCATAAACGTTGTATTTATTCATTAGATTGACTTAATTTTAAAAATTGTACTGTGAATTAGTTTTTCAGAGCAATTTTATAGTATTTCGTGTATTCATATTACTATATTGTGTTGTCGGTAGCCAGATGCTGAGACTCAGGGCGGAGGCTACATCATCGGGATACCCGTTGGTAACGTTGAACATTTCGTCAGGGGTTTCCTATCTCCCATGTACTAACGACGGCCGCATCATCATCAGCCAGTCATGGGATAGGCATCTCAGGACGTGCAACGACGGCCAGCGGCAACAACAGCCACCACCAGCGCATGCCTGGAAATCGACGTCCCTGTCTCCAGCATCCCAGCCAGCATCCCAGCCACCAGCATCCCAGCCACCAGCATCCCAGCAACCTCAACCGTCCACCTCGAGGGCAGCGGAGGTGGTCCCTCAGAGCCTGGACTTTATAGACGCTATCTTAGCCGATTTACAGAGTCAAATGGCATCTGAGAGATCACCTTCTCCTGAACAGCCGCCAGTCACGCTCGGGGACCTGGACGGGATAGAGGTAATAGACCTATTGACGGTTACGGACGAAGAAATGCGGAGTCTAGAGCAATAACACTTCTCGCAAAGCGGTAAGATTATTGTTTTCATGTGAATATGATAATAGTGAGCAGTATTTTAAACCTTGCAGTGACACTTGTTTTAAAATATTACTTCCTACATTCATTTTCACGTAAAACCAACAGTTTTTCTCATTTGAAGAGGTGTCCCGCATTTCTTTGGGGGTGGTATGTTGTAATGGATGACCACCACAGAAGGCAGCGATGGATGGAGCTGCCTTCCGTAGCCCGCAGCTTACGCACACGGTAAGCCCAGGATACATGCGATTGCCGGTCTTGCGTGGTAATGTCGGAAATAAAAAATAATTACGATTTGGAACCCACAGCAACGTCATCAAAGATTCACTACTAGAATTGACCTATATTGTAGTTCAATTCTGATAGTGAGTAATTGCTGATGTTGCTGAGATCCCAATCGTAATTATTTTATTTCCCCTATATTACCACGCGGTCCCTGCAGTCGCTAACCTACTTACTGTGTGCGTGTGTGTGTTTGCTTGGGGGGTGGCATGTTGTAATGGAATGGCCACCACTGAGGACAGCGATGGCTGGAGCTGTCTTCTTTAGAAAATATTTTACCCACAGTAAGCCAAGGATACATGCGAATGCTGGTTTTGCGTGACTTTAAAATCGGGTGTGTAATATTTGTACTCTGACACTCACAGCAACATCACATTTATGCACTATCGCAATCGACCCACACCATCAAAGACTCGTTACTATTGTAGTATATATTGTAGTTCAATTCTGATGAGGAGTAATTGATGGTGTAGTTCGATTTCGATAGTGCATAACTGCGATGTTGCTGTGATGTCACCTACAAATATTACACCGAATTTTAAAGTCACGCGAACCCAATATTCGCTAACCTACTGTGCGTAATATATTTTCTAAAAATATTTTTGTGCGACTGTTGGTGTGCATATTATATATATATATATATATTACTCGTATATGTATTTAGTCTTATTATTTTATTATTGTTATATTTTAATTATTTTACTCGTATTTATATTTATATTTAGTTTTACTATTTTATTATTGTTATATTTCAATTATATTGTGTTCGTATTTCCTAAAATTATGTTTGTGTGACTGTTGGTGTGCGTGTTATATGTTACTCGTATTTGATTTATATTTAGTTTTATCA